>CP136878.1:22182952-22400452 GCA_033000465.1 Sciaenops ocellatus | reverse complement strand
AAAGCCATCCCATCAAGTGCAAGTTCCCTTTCAACGTCTTTTGTTGCAAGTCGTTGCAAATGACTTTTTCTGTTCTCGACTTCAAAACACAAAAGCTCGCATCCAAAACGGTTTCAATTTTGCATCACACACAAATCAAGCATGTCTGTTCTAAGCAGCATGTTTGATTCTCGAGGAAGAACCTTGACCATCTGTAGCATTCTGTTTGATGTTCTGTGCTTCAAGTCCTACAGCCTGCATAGGAGATCAAAACAGTGGACCTCACAAGACACACAAGTTTGGCATACACACTCTGTATCTCTGGATCTGTCTTTCATGGCGCTCAAGAGAACAGTGACCACTGTGCTGACTCCACACATCAAACCAACAGCACAAGACGAGAATATACAGTATGGGTAATGTGCAAAGTTTGATTGAAAGATGAAATAATCCTCAGAACTTTTTGTTATGTTCATTGTTTTTTCACACTGTATTGCTCCTCGTCTTTGCCCTGGGTGGCTATTGAATGTAGCTCCTTTGTTTTCCTCATTGCCGTGCATTGTAAACCGAAGTGAAATGACTTCAAAGGCAACAAGCAGTCCTGCGATTAACAATTGCTTTTTGAGTGGCTTTTAATTAAGTGTTGACATTATTTTTTATATTCGGACCAAAACAATTTGTGGCCTCTGGTCTATTCACAACTCATGATATGAATAGTGGTGTTCAAATGTGTGTGTGTGTGTATGTGTTTGTGTGTGTGTGTGAAGGATGAGTGTGTGGTGCTTAACCCAAGACGTACCCATGTTGCTCCTTCTTTTCAAGGCTCATACACACCCACACGAATACATAGAATACATATCAAACGTAAAATGTACAAAAACACACAAACAGAACTGCACACCCAGAGCAGGGCAGGCTGCAGAGCTCTGCCAAATGATGGGGTCCTCAGAGGCAGTGACTGTGACCTTGGCTGCCCTTGTGTGTGCCTGACTCCAGCTGGGCGTCCATTAGAGGGCTCCACAACAGACGCTGGCCTCTGCTGAGAGCCAAGGGTCGATGCTATACACACACACACACACACACACACACACACACACACACCTACACACACACACACATACATGAATGCATACGACACACACAAGTAGTGCACGCACACACACTGCACAGTTAGGTATAGACAGCATGTGTGTATCTAAGCATGTGTTCGTGAGGGCATTTCATAAACATGATCCGATGTAACATTAATGTTAAAAAAACACACACATAAACAACATTCTGTGTATGTGTGTGTTTGTATTTACCAGCGCGTGTATGATGGAGAGCGACAGCGAGCGGGGAGCGAGGGACGGTACGTGTGACCAGTGATTTGGAACCTCAGCTTAAATGCTTAAAGAGAACAGGTGTTGGGATGTGATCTAAAAAAATGTGTCAGGGAATTTCACACACACAAAGACGCAACTTTTTGGAAGATAACCACTTGATTTGTGTAAAAGAGCCAAAGCCTCGTAATAACCAGATAATTCTTGTTTTGGCACATAATGATGACTATGGATTCTCCATCATCTTAAATGGGAAGCAATGTTCTTAGTGTTCATATTGTTTCATGGCAGACAGAAGCTTAGAAATATAGAAACCAAAAGACAAAAGAGAAACCGTTTACTTATGGTAGAAGCACATAAACCAAGGAAATCTTACAAAGTCTGTTGGTCTGAACATGGTCTTAGCATGCAGCCTACTATAACCCAAGCAGCAACCCCTGGTGCTGGGAAATAAACCCAATGCAGAAATGCTAAAAACGGTAATTCCTCAAGCGGCAGTTTGAGACTGGCTCCAGATGCGAGTCAATCTCCATAAGCGGCTGTATTAAAATGCCCAACTTCACAGCAGAAATAAACATGTTTACAGCCTGGTTCAGTCAACGGTTTTCGACTCCATAGCTTCTATTTCCTCGCCCATGACAACTGTGAGGGGGTTGAATTTTTTTAAAGTCATCTGTTCAGATGATATTAAGGCTCAAAGTTGCACATAATTAACAGCGTGACTGCTTGATTGAGAGGTAAGTGCCGTTACAGATGGCTTATTTGAGCATCCAGGTGTCACTCGACCCGCCTCAGGTCCACAGATGATCCACGTCTCTGTCGATATTTAGATTAGCCAGGAAGCTGAAGAAAAAGCAGTACATGCAACATGGCGGCGGCCAACATTGCATGTTTTCGGCTTCAAAATAGCACTTCAGAAACCTACGGGTGACATCACTCAGGCTCTGTCCATTCTTTGTACTGTCGTTGCTATAACCCCTAAATTCCACAGGGCATGGCTCTGTGATGTCGCGATCACGACACTGCTTTGGTCAATTCTCCACCAACACATGATGACATTATGTGTCGGACAACTGGCCAGCTTGATCTGCTCTGTGCTACTGGTCACGGCATCCGTCAAAAATAGATCGGTCACGTATTACTCAGCAGAGCAGAGAGAGCCGCTTCTGGTACACTGTTGAAGCACACCGCGATCAGCTCTGTGGCGTTGCTGGAACACCGTGCCTGGTGGAATTCATCCACAAGTGCAACCACACAGTGCTGTTTGTGTACTCACACAAAGTACCATCAAGCCACATGTCACCACGTGTAAACGAACATCTAGACAAGTAATTTATCATGTTAGCTCTTTGGACTGACACATTCCAACTACTGGATCTTGCTATTATATGACATGAGTGGTTTGTTTTGCCCTTTATTGATCTTATGCCATCACTTCAGACTTATCATCATGCCATCATAGACAGATAGGCCTCAAAAACAATAATAAAATGAAGCAACCCAGAAGCCAAGCTCTTCTCTTTGGCTGGTAACAATAATTTTCAGGCATCTCCTACAGCTGGCTGGTCTTTCTCTTCCTCCTGACAAAAGAAGAGGAAGGCTAATATTACCCTGTCTGCTGTCTGCAGTGGAGCCACTGAGCCACAACACTGGTATGCTGCAGACACCACCTCACAGCATGCCATCTCCCTCTCTGTCTCTCTCCCTCTCTGTAAGCCGGTCAACTCCAGCACCACAACCATCATTAAAGCGTTCTGGCTGATCACACCCTTTAATTGGACCATACCAGCGGCCCAAGCAAAATGGCGCCTTGTTAGCTCAGCTGCAGAGCAGAGCGAACGCACAAACAAACAAGCAAACAAATGAGGATATAAACAAACCCCATGGAAGCTCACTTGGAACATGGAGCATGGTAAGAAGCAAAAATGAGACTGACCTGCAAACACAGGAACTGATAAGGCGGCATGTTGCAATGTGATGTAGAAGAGTCAGACTTTTGTGTGTGCCACATTTATTTTGACTGATTTATGAAGGTTCTGTGGAGAATTACTACTTTTCTGAAAGAGTTTATATTTCACCAGTTAACTAGTAAGACAGCCCCTAATATAATATGTAACACAGTAGCCATTTGGTAGCCATTTAGAGGCAAATTAGAGTCAAATGAGTACCAATAATTCATTAGTAGCATGGGTGGCCCCAGTGGGACTTCTAATAGGAAGTAATGTTGTGCTTTACCCAGTGAAACATATAGAATATTTTCTTATTCAGAGCATTTAGGCTTAAATACAGATATAGCAGTTCAGATTTTACCATAACAGAAATCTATACTTGATATTCACACACCTTTTTACACAACTAGCACATGCCGTCCACAAAATATCGAACAATAGTTCGCTCTCCTCCTCTTCCACCTCTCCCCAGTGGTGTTTAATTTGGAGGCAGGAGTGTGTGCATTGTAATATTTTCCATTTAGCGCTGAGGGACTTGGAGAATTCAGTGGGTCGTTTCACTTTCACGCTTTGCTGAAGAGAAAGCGAGGACCATCTGACAATAGTTGCTACAAGTCACCTTGGCGCTGCTTTTATCCTAACGGGGTGGCAGATAATTCAAGGTTGTTAATGCCGCACAGTCACCACTAAATCAAGAGCTTTACAATGCAGCTCCACTAATCCACTGACAGCAGTATGCTGTTGTTGCTTCACTGATTATGAAGATAACAGTTATGATACCTGCACATTTCTGATTCTGTCTGGGGAATTCTTTTTCCTCCTACCTGTGATAGGAGCTGATCATGCTCAAAGGCACTTCAGCAGGGGAATGGTTGTTGGGATGGCTGATGTGAAGTCTCGTTTTAATCTTACTGTGCAGCCTCTCATTTAAGAAACCTGTCAAATCAGGTTTCATATTACAGTATGATGAGCTCCAGTATGGTGATTAGTTTCAGCTGTAAAGTGGCTTTATGAAGGACTCCATGCATGCAAATGTGTCACGCTGATAATGTTGAATGCACATGGATCATAGCAACTGAAAATATTCGACTTACCTGTGGAACTTTCTGTTTATTGCACACCCGGGCTTTGTATAAACCACTGATAATGATAGATTCATGATAGATTCACTGTTATTCATCATACTACACTATTGTGTGCAAAGAAAAAACGTATCTGTGGGAACAAGCTAAAAAGAGCTGAGCATCAGTCTTTTCTTCAGTGTTATCTGTGCATACATGGCTGTATACTAGATTTTTTACAATGTGTCGGGTGTCAGGACGAGTGATAAGATGAACCAGTGGTTCAAGAATCAGCTTCTGATGTAGAGGCAGTTACTGACTGCTGAGTGGCAGTTAGTAGCAGCAAGCCCAGATAGCAGCAACTGTAACAATACAAAATACCACAATATTATAGGAATGTGTGTTTTTTGTGTGTGTGGCTGTGTTCCTGCTAAACCTATGCTATGTTCTCATCAGAAAAATATGACAGCATTGGGACTTTTTGATCATTTCTTGCATTGTCTTGTCTTGTTGTCTTGTATTCAAAGTTTTCAGGACAGTTGATCTCTTATGGTGTGTTAAGACCAAGCAGCAACCTCTGTGGCTGTGAAGTGAAGCGAGAAGTGTCAAAAACTGCTGTTCCTCAAACGTCCACTCGAGGCTGGCTCCAAAAGTGAGTCAGTATCCATAAGTCCCCATGTTAAAATGTAGAAATAAACATGTTTACAGCCTGGTACAAAAAACAGTTTGGGTCTCTATAGCTAATTTCCTCGTCCATAATAACTGTACTGAGGGTGAATTTTTATAGAACTCACCTGTTCACATTTTATTAAGACTTAAAGTTATGAAGAATTAATAGCATGGATGCTTTGACTGACAGGTGGGTACAGTCACAAATGGCTTGTTTGAGCACCCAGGCGTCATTGAGCCCACCTAAGCTCCACCCACCCATTCTTGGATTAGCCGGGATCTGGCAGAGGTAGGACTGCCAAGATGGCGGTGGCCAGAGCCACCATGCTGAGCTTCACAGCGACTTTTCAGAAAACTATGGATGACAGCATTGTCCATGTTTTATATTGTCTATGGCTCAGACCAAACATGAAGCAAATTTTTATTTGAGATGTGTCTTCTGACATTGAGCTCCAGGTGCTGTCAGATGCTGACAATGAATCTGTCCTTTTTTTGCTGCATCATGCAAATTTTTCACTCAAGTTGAAACCGCTCAAGTGGAACGTGTAGCCACATCTGTTTGCGTTGCTTGGTGCAATTCTGTTGTTATTCCTCTGCTTTTATGTTAACCTGTCTTTTTTTTTCACTATTAGCTCAAGAAAAAAAAAGTTTGTTTTGGGTCACATCCAGGACATTGACAGTAGGGGGCACTGGAAGGAGCGACATTGAGTATATTGTTATCTATTGTCATATATTGCTGTGATGTGCTTTGTGATCACAGCTTTCTTAAATCTTAAATATCTTAAAAGTCGCTGTCCAAAGACTCAGATTCAGCTACAATGGAAGTGTTGTTAGAGGGCATATTTAAACCAGGTGAAACAGCCCTACTGATGATCTGAAGTTATGAAAAGCTCTACAGTGAAGTAAGGGTGCAGTTGTGACACCGTCGATTGTCACATCTGCAACAACAAGGAAAATAAGGCCCAGGTTGAAAATAACTGTAATCATCCTTTAAGGACACTCTGTAGTTGAGTTCAGGGCTCTGCTGTAGTGCACTAAACAGGACACCTTATTCAGGACAAAGTGAGAGAGGAGAGGAGCGCTCCCTCCCTCTGACTCTCTGACCTTCTCAAAATGGGTAGAGCAAGAGACAGCAAGCAGAGGGAGGAGCAGAGTCAGGGAGAGGCCATTTATCTATCTATTCTCCCTCCACCACCACCACCACCACCACCCAGGTCACTTCTTAGCACTGTCATTCTCCACCTATGTGCACCAGAATTTACACACATTCAAGCATGCAATGACATTGACATAATAGCAGATTAATCCTCAGATTTAAGCAAATTCACACACACACACCATAACACTTGCTCATCCATCACAGCCACCCTGGGCTCTGCTGATCCTCCTACCCGCAGCCAAATGTGTCTGTGTGTGTGTGTGTGTGTGTGTGTGTGTGTGTATGCAGAGCTAGGAGGGGGCGGCGCGTGGAGCAGACATGCCTGGCCGATCACACTGCGCCAGGGCCTCCCAGACGAACTGTCATCACCAATTAGCACAAATACTAACAACTGACATCCCATAATAGACGCTGTATCATGGCAGAGCAGACTTCAGCTAATTTGTAACATACAGAAACACCACCATATGTTCATACTGATGCTGAATAGTAACATGATACATTTCAAGTTTGACTTTGAGTATAATTTGGGTATTTCCGTGTTATGCTGCTTTATACTTAATTTCTGAAGGATTCTTATTTTTTAATTTGACCACATTACGTTATATGATTGCTACAGTTAACACTGTGCAAATTAAGTTTTTTTTTTAAACAAAATATAAGTTCACTTTATTAAATAAACTATCCAGTATATAGTGTATGTGAAGTACCAAGCATCAAAATGCTGCTCATAAGTTAATGATTCAGTAATAATAATACTGTATAATAAAGCAATATCACATGAGAAGAAGTGCTGTTATACTGAATATCAGCACGCCTGTGGTTTTGTCGTATACAAGAGGCCACAGGCTGAAGGCAGGTAACTGTTCAAATGTCATATTTCTTAAAGGGAGTTTGGTGTCATATTTTCCCCGGACAGCGCAGGGAGCTTTAGTTTAATTCAAACTGATAATATGTTTATTGTTGAACGTTCTGTCAACGCTACAGAAACATTAGGTAACTGTTAAAGGTCCAGTGTGTAGAATTTAGTTGCATTTAGTGGTCCAATCACTGCATTGTAATCTCCTCACATCACCCTCACCTTCCTAGTGTAAAGGAGAAACAACACTTTAAGGACCCTGTTTAGAGTCAGTATTTAGTTTGTCTGCTCTGGACTACTGTCTAAATATGGTATTTCAACATGGCGGCCTCCATGAAAGGGGACCCTGTCCCACTGTAGATATAAAAGGATATTTTTTAAGTGACAAACATAAAAAGATTCTTATTTTCAGGTGATTATACATGCATCAAAACATAGTTATGAATATTATATTCCATGTTTGCCTTATTCTGAAAATAGAGGCCCCAAATCTTACACACTGGACCTTTAAGTATGATAAAGTTGTCTGACGTTGACTGCTGTTAGTTATTGGTTTGATTAATGTTTGTGTATTGATTATTGATCAGGTTTATGGTCAGATAATGGTATTCAGCAGTATGGAGTAAATGGTCGATCCTAGTTTGTGCTTTTGAACTGCTTGTAGAAATATGTTCATTTTTGTGGTGCAAAGTTTGTTACAGTCTAAGATAGATGATGACTGTTAATGTAACGGTCAATGCAAGCACCTACAGGGAGTGACACGTGTAGTTAAAAGTCTCAGCTCTGTTCATGGAACGACTGCTGTCTGAGCAAGTTTCATAGAACTAGCTGTTATATAATTTTATAAAGGTCATTTTACAAACTTACTTAGGACTTTACTTGTATTGTGTTTTTGCACAGATCTCTTGTACTCATGTCAACCCAATTTATCAAAAGCTTTTGAAACCACTTGTTAGTGAGCTGATATACTTTGTTTATCTCATTAGCTGTGGTGGTGTGCAGAAATTAACACTATATGTCTGTACGATGCAATTAAGCCCGTGTATGGTGGGGGCAGTATATCGGGGTGTGAAGTAAGGTCAGCAGCAGTAATGGTGACAGAAAGTTACAGAGCTTACTGCCGCTGACACATTTTCTTTTGTGGTTGAATATTGTAATTCCCCTCTGGTGTCGCCAACATGTCCTCCCACTTAAATGTGCCAGTTGTAACATCCTGATCTGATGTCCCTGTCAGCAGCACGACATCATTTGTGTCAGTGCCCTTTAAAATCATTAAAACTTTTGATCTGACAACGCTATGGTTAAAGTTTGGTTAGATTTAGGTGAATATCTTCTCTTGGTTTGAAAAAAATAATTCATTAAGGTTAAAGGACCTCTGTTGTCATGGTTACAGTAATAACCATTGGTTAAGGTCCCCTGTGTTTAAGCCCAACATTTTACTGACCCATCAGCCCACCTTGATCACCTCCCTCTGTTACCTTTGTGGCTCTATAATGTCACATTTGTTGATTGTTTATTTAGCAGGGACAATGCACAATGCATGCACTGTACCAGATTAAAAGCTCATTTTCATCTGTAGTCCCTGAGAGGAGGTCACTGGTGATGCACAGGTTACAGATATAAAAGATCAGTTTTCTTAAATCAAAACCTTAAACCTGTAAAAAACAAAAACAAAAACAAAAAACACCCAATCGACAAACAACGGAAGAACAATACTAGATTCTCCACTCCATTCTTCAGTACAAGAAATTACCAACCAAACACTCAATGCATAAAAGGTCTGTGGGCCTTCAATCAGTTTTAAACAAAATTTAACATCTAGTTTAAAACATATTGCGTCCTTATTTGCTCCCAGTGGTCGAGAGTAATAATTCCTATACGTCTTTTTCACTTCAACATAAACATATGCTGTTTCTATGCGACTGTGATGTTGTAGTTTTTCTTGGTAGAAAAGTGGCATTGTTGAGCTTCTCAATGAAGATATTCTGGTGTTGGTTGTGGATGATTTGACAGGTACACAAAGTACACAGGCAATAGGTGAACAACAGCTTGCATCACAGGTACTTGTCTACACATATATTGTGACTGTCTGATGAAATCCATCTCCACTTTTGATGATTTTGACTTTTTTCTATATATGTAATGTGCATTTTCTCCTCTGTCTACAGTCAGCATTTAGACTCTTATTGACCAATGAAAAGATCTTTTGTTACATCATGTACGTAGGATCAGTCGTGTGATGAACTGATGATCCATCCAGGGTGCATCTCAACTAGGGTTGCAAAGGGGTGGAAAGTTTCAGGTAAAATTCGAAAAAACTTTCCAGAAACTTTCCATGGAAATATTCCAAATCAGAAACTCCATGGGAATTATGGAAATTTATGGGAATTTATGGGAATTAACTGGAAATTGGGGGTAATTTAGACAAACTGTATCATATCCAAACATAAATATAAACATTTTGTTTTTGCAGACATCCATGTAAAACATGTAGAACTTTATCAAGTTTTAATTATTTTATTGAACAATATTATGTAGTCCATGGGCTTGGCTGTAATAGTCTTGTGCTCCCAACTATATTTAAGTTCCCTGTTAAGGGCAATTCAGTTCAATTTTGTATTAAATAAATGTATTTGTATAAATTGCCAGTTTATTCCTGTTAATTCCTATGGACACTTTCCAACTTTGAAAATTCCCAGAATTTTGCAACTCTAATCTGGATGTAGGACAAACAGAAGGAGGACAGCTTTGGATAAATACAGTTTGAGTTTTGATTCAAGGATAGACGACGAGCTCTGTGATCTCTCTGAACCGAGTCAGACTTATGTCAGTGTCAGTAACCTGGATTATGTTGATTTCGATCTAAAATAGTAAAATAGCTTTGAGTGTGCTCTGTGGAAACATGTAGGACAGCTTTGATATTGATAGTTTACCAACTGAGGTGGACATAAACAGGAAAGTCGAGGCTCGAAACCACCTGTACGTTGTTAAAATGTTCACTCATAATCCATGTAAATCCAGTGAAGATACGGTTCACCGATAACTGTGTCTTATTACAGTATTTTATGTTTATTTTGTAAATTAGTTTCTGGGAAAAAGAGTTTTTTCATCCTCCTGAAAAAAAATGTTTTTTTGAACATACGTGGTTTGAGGAAGTATTTTTTGGAGGAACCCTGTTCATCCCTCTAGTCCTCTAACAGACACTGAGGTGGACTGAAGTTGTTCCGCGGCTTTATGTTATTTTTTTCTTTGTGACCCATCTGCATCTATCTCATTTAAGTTCACCAAGCCAAAAATAGAATTTTACCATCATCAGGGTTGCTCTAACTGTGTTGTCGACATCCAGAGGTGTTACAGAGGTGAAATAGGACCTATGAATAATCAGCGTAACACATCACCCCCCACCTGCCATCAGCTGCAGTGCCCTCTGCACCAGAGCTATCAAACTGTGCAGGTTGCTTAATTAGTAAACAGTTAACTGTTACAATCCGCCTTGAGTGTCCCTCGCCAGAAGCTCACATCTTTCCCATTTTGACGCTTGGACGTGGCCCAAACCCGCTGATGTGGAAAATAATAACAATACTGGGCTCTGGACGTGGATGTGAAACCCTCACATGAGGCACTGATGAGTGTGTGATAACAGGGGAACTTGTGCTGTTATTGTGTGGCAGTAGTGTTGTGTGTGTGAGTGTGTGTGTGGGCAGTAACGGGGCTGTGAGTGAGGGGGCTTGAGGCCATTGGTGCTAGATAAGACTCCATCCGCACTGCGATGTATAAATAGCTTTGCCCTGGTTTGGTTGCTGGCAACCTCTAAAAATCACACACACACACACCCTAACCCTGATCCAGTTGCCACCGTGCAGCCTTTCTGTGTGGTTTGGCTGCCCTTCAAGAAGTGTGCGTCTGTATTTGTGTGTGGGTGGGGGGGTGTCTGCGAGGGTCCATGTGTACACTTTAATACCCTGTTTGGCTCTCTCTGCAAACAGATGGAAAAAAAATGGTTAACTGCTGTAAATTACGAGCATACGCATGTTTACACCTGTATTTCTGCAGCAATGGGCTCGTAAACACAAACACACAAATAACACACACACACGGATACACAATGGTACGCATCAGCAAAATATACGCGCATACACTTGTGCAAATATCCATAAATGAAAGCACATTTCCTAAAATTTCAGTGGTAAAAGAATTCATACTTTAAAATGTTTAGAGGTAGCCTAGGGAGTGATTTCAAACACAGTATGTGGGTTATTTTGTTAAATTTTTCTTTTTTGTATTTAAACAGTTTGACAGAATAGAAACATTAGGAGAGAGACCTGTCTAGGTTCCTGAGCAAAATTCTGCTAAGGGGCCACAGATTTCTGAAGAGCTGTTGTGAAGCTCAGTGTGGTGGCTCTGGTTGCTGCCATCCATACATGGATTATGGGTGGAGCTGAGGTGGTCTAAAATGAACCTGGTTGCTCAAACAAGCCACCTGTAACAACAACCACCTGTCAATCAAAGCAGCCAAACTCTTAATTATTATTATAATTAATAATAAAAAAAAAATTATAAAAGTCTTAATATAATTTGAACAGGTGAGTTGTATAAAAATTCACCCTCAGTACAGTTGTCATGAACGGGGAAATTAGCTATAGAGACCAAAACTGTTTTTTGTACCAGGCTGTAAACATGTTTATTTCTGCTGTGAACTTGGGCATTTTAACATGGGGACTTATGGAGACTGACTCACTTCTGGAGCCAGCCTCAAGTGGACGTTTGAGGAACTGCAGTTTTTGGCAATTTCATGCTGGCTTTACTTCACAGCCACAAAAGTCACCACTTGGTTTTAACAATAATTTCCATATGGCTCTTTGAAAGAAGTGATTGGATGAGTGATCAGTAATGTAGTGTTAAGAACCCAGCATGCATTCAATAGTTGCACAATGCTGCAATCATTCACTGAAAAACGTTGATAATAACAAGTACTGATGGGAAGTGAACTCTTTTGGTTTACGTCTTGCTACCAAAATAAATTTACCTGTACGTTCTGCACCCTGAGCCTCCCTCTTCCTCCCATAGATATACTGTAGACATTACACACTCACACACACACACACTCACACACACACACACACACACACACACACACACACCCACACACACACATTTTGTTGGGAGCACAGTCTGACCCCAGTACAGAGCAAGTGCCAAGTCTGTGTGTGTGTGTGTGTGTGCATGTCTTCTCGCATGTGTATGCGACTGATTCGTCCGTCCATGCAGCTGTCTAGCACCCCTGCCAATGACCTGACCACTGCTGTTGCCAAGATACTGGCTCTTGAGTATGTGTGTGTGTGCGTGTGTATGCTTACGTATATTTCCACACCTATTTCTGTTGTAAGTTCTGTATGTTTGAACATCCACACACCTGCTGTCAATCAAAATACACACCTACGCAGTCAAGTTAAGTGCTTTAACACTGCTGAGGGTTCCTCATGGGTGGAACAGTGAGTCATGATTTGTGGGGGTGGACCATTTATATCAGGAGTCCAGTGGTCCTCTCCCAGGAAAAAAGTGATTTCTTAAAACAAATGTCCTGTAATTTTACACTCCTTTGGCCACTAAGCTGGAAAAAAAAATCATTTATACAAGTTAAAAGAAATGCAAAAAAAAGGCATCTGACCTGTGGGGGAGCAGTTCACTGTGCACAGAGACAATGATCTAAAACTCACTGCATGCATAATATTTTAGGAGTACACAGAAAACATTACAGGAGTTCATCAGTTTATATCATTATACCAAAGTTTTTTAACTGACACTCTAAAAGGGGGCACTTTTAAATGCCAAACTCAATTTCCTAGTGGGAAATATTGAGTTGCATTCTGGGAAGTGTAGGACCTAGTGTTGGACAGTGTTCCTGATGGACAGTGAAGTATACTGCTGCCAACTGTATCTGCTGTTAGCTACTGTTAGCTCAGTTTGTTAGCCAGGCTGCCCAGACTGTGAGCTCGGAGCACCAGGGTAGTGTTAGTGTTTGTACCACAGGCGTTTTGGAAGAGGAAGTTTTTCAGGCCCTTGGTGCGGTGGAATACTGATGGAGAGCAGAGCCATTGTTGTGCCAGAACTGGAGCTGGGCAAACGGGCAACATAACCGAGCTTGGGGGCCTCTATGGACATAATGACAAAGGAGAAAAGACAGAACAGAGTGTTGATGGAGGAAGAACAGAAAAAGAGTGAGTGACAGAGTAAATCCCAGAGTAAATCTGGGACTGACTTTTAGTGGTTGGTGAGAGCTTGGTGAAATAAAAGGCTGAAAGACAGACGCCGAGCTGGGCTGACTGCTGTTAGACTACTAAGTAATATTAGCTGGCTGCTATGTCTTGTGGTGTTGCACTTGCTTTCTTGAGACATTTTTCTATCTGCTCAAATTTAGTCAATTACTATTTACTAACATTTCTGCATCTGAAAGACTGAGGTGTGACCCGCAGCAGGACTTCCTGAAGAGCTCGAGCAGGAGCTGTAGGTGGCGAAGGAAATGGCGGTGGATGGGGGACAACTACAGCACAGAACTGAATACTGTGAAAGGAACATGTTTAAAATATGACAGCAGCATGACGATTGGTTGGTAAAGTGTGATTGGCTGAGGGTGAAAAGGAGGAGCAGCAAGAGACAGCTGACAGAATTGACAGTGTGAGAAATACAGAACTGTATACATGTATACATATATAAAAATAAGCACATGCAGGACTTCCTAACTTAACTTTTACTAAGTTTCATACGTAGATACACACACACAAAACTGACCACACACCAAAGACATACTTTGAGTTTCAAGATTCATTTTTGGTATCCAAAAGTCAAAAATTTAAACAAACAAACAAACAAACAAAAAGAAACACAAGAGAATACTTCTACCACCCACACACATGCACACACACACACACACACACACACACACACACACACACACACACACACACACAAAAGTCAGTAATAACAACAAAACTTAAGAAAAAAAATGGAGATGCTGGAGGTGGCATCCCACACAAGCACATTTGACACTGAAATGCATACAGTCAAACCCTCATCTCCCACCACATATATTGCATTGTGCAGCCCAACCTCAAACTTTCATAAATATGACAATATTATGTCTGAGTGGAAAATGTGAGAGTATTCATCTGGATGTGTACAGAGATGAGCCCCAAATGTACAAACACTAAAACTCAATAATAACACATTACTCATTGTTTATTATTATTTTTATATTATTATTTACTCACATTATTTTTTGATACACAATACACCAACATACACGTCAGCTAAAATTGACTTTTACATTGTCCCCCATAATTCAAAACAAACTTTCACTTTTCTAGAATTGAAGAAACTTTTTGAGGAACTCACAAACTTTACCTGAATTTTGACCAAAGGAACCACTTCCTGCCCCGTCATCAGCCCCTCGTTATGAGAAAAGGCTCTCTGATGTCCAAGAAATGACCGGGGGTTGAAGTTGTAGTGCTGAGTGTGGCTGGCAGGTCAAACACTGCCCTCAAGTCTGCTGCAACTACAAGAAGTTTAAAGTGGCATATCTATAATTACATCTTGAATTGTAGGATTTGGTGGCATCTGGCAGTGTGGTTGCTGATTGCAACCCCCTCGCCTCACTCCTTCCTGGCACGGGTTGCTGTGAAACATGTGAAAACCATGAAAGTCCCTCTTTTGAGTCTGTTTTTGGTTTGCCTGTTCTGGACCACTGTAGAGACATTTAAAACACAGGTTGTCAGCAGTATGACTATATATATATATATATAGATTATATGCAAGACGTGAGTAATCAGATTTCTCCCCTATGCATGACTTTTATTTACAGTATGTTCTCCAACTATATGGTAACCTATACTGCTATTTGGTCCACGGCTGAGAAGGTTTATCAGAGCTTTTTTTCTGAACAATTGTTCATGAGTTGAATTGAATTGAATTATTATCACTTTTACTTTTGCTTCCACACTATTGCTGTCATTATCAATCCTAATACCAGCTACATGACTTCATCAATTAAACATATTTATTATTTGGTCATTATTTGAGCAAATAATTTACAACTTTATTCATTGATTATTTGCATTTTTTCCAATCATCTTTATTTTTCAGAAGGAAAACTAAAAAATTAAAACATTTTATTTTGGAGTGTTTTTTTTTGTTGTTGTTTGTTTGTTTTAGTTTTTTTATTTGATAGAGACAGCTTGAAGAGTGACAGGAAATGTGGGGAAAGAGAGAGATGGGGAATGACATGCGGGAAAGAGCCACAGGTCGGATTCGAACCCTGGGCCACCGCAGCAAGGACTGAGCCTTTGTTCATGGGGTGGATGCTCTACCAACTGAGCTAACGACACCCGTTTGTTTTGTTTTTTTTAATTTTGTTGTAAAAAGAAAAAGTTAAAATGTATTGTAAAGGTGTTCTTTCACCTACCATCTTTCAGATAACTCTTTGGGTTGTACTACAAAGCAAGTTTAAAATAGCCAGTCTTTCTTTGTGTTAACTGGCTCAACAACACCTAAAACACTAATCAGAGATACTGGGTTATTGACTTTCTTTGTTAACTCAGGAAAATGGAGTGATTCAGTCAAGAGGAACAGGTCATTGTAATGGAGAGCTATAAACAATATAAAAATATAAAAACAATATTAAAGCAAAATGCAAGAGAGGAGTGCTGGCATAAAATTCCTAATCATGTAAATGTGTAAGTGAATATATTTTAGCACTCAATGGACTCTCAGAGCCTCTCGTTTATTTATAAAGTCACAGCTACAGATCTTTTACAGCAGCCATTCTGACATGAGGTAGGGTCAACTCAGGTGTTTTCATTGATACTAATTAACTCAGTTTGACCTGAATGGAATGAAACCTTAATTAGTATCATTGGTAACACCTGTGTTTACGTTACTATTTCATGTCAAAATAGCTGATGTGAAAAAGGTCTATTTCATTTGTCATTTCATGAAATCGCTTTAGTTTTTTGCCAAATCAAGGTTAATTGATAATTTGATTTAATATTTCCTGTGATAAATACCAACACTAATCAGTTTCTGATCAGCGTTCTGTTGCAATATCAAAGTGTAAAACAGACTTGGCAGAACATCATAAAGTGGTCTGTAGCTGCTGTGCTTTCATCTTTCTTTTAATGTATGGATGATATGCCCTGCAGTGTGGTGTTCACAGTGAACTAAGAGTTAGCTCAAAGTTCAGTTAGATTAAAATAAACTAGTTCATGTTTATAGTTCACAATTTTGAATTTTGAAGTTCACAAAAATAAATAAATAATTAAAAAAAAATGAATAGTTCATTTATTCCATCTTTTTTTTTAACGAGCTGCTTCACAAAATGAGTTTTGAGTTTGACTTGTGTGACTGTTGACTCGTGGTCTTACCTTTTCTTACTGAATTGAGGGAGAAGATGAAGAAAAAATCTGCCATAAGTCAGCGCTGAGCTTCTGAGTCTTGCTGGGAATCAATAATAAAGGTAAACAAGCAGTGAAGTGTAAATAACAACAAGCTTTCCTTTGCTGTGCCATTTACTAAGAGGCAACCAGCTGCTGAATAATGCTAACTCTGACAATGATTTATGTTCTCACACTGTATGTGTGTGTGTGTGTGTGTGTGTGTGTGTTTGACTGTGTGGCCATGTGTGTTGGCATGTTCTACTTTTTGTGTGTGTTTTCTTGCTTGTGTGTATCTGAGTGTGTCAGAGGAAATGAGGTGACCTGCTGTGCGTGAACGTGCTCTGACAGAATGCCTCGTCAGATGTCTGGGGAGAGTCGGCCAATCAGTTCTCCTGTCTGTCTGCTAGCCCAGCTATGGCCTAGACACACACACACACACACACACAGTCACACACTCACACATACACAAGGACGAAACACACACATTAAAGATGAAACACACTAGGAAGGACACACATTAGAGCTGTGGGCACATGACATATGAAAGACACGGACTGATATGTAGCTCATACATGTTCACACATAGGTGTACACACAAACACATGCACAGCAGTGACTCAGACACTCTTCCCTGACAGAAGCCCACGCTCTCTCTCTCTGTTAATATCATATGGCTTCCACTGACAGGGATGGATGGCTGTGCTGGTGTCATTAACTGCCCTCCGATGAGTGTGTGCGTGAGTGTGTGCAGCTATACTGAAATCAAGCTACTATAGGAACAACCCTGTAGGAATCATACAGAAGGAGACGAAACACAAAGGAGGACGAGGGGAGGAGGGGGATAAAGGGATCAAGGGCAGGAAAAAAAGAAATTAGAACAACAGGAAGAAACACTGAGAGAGGGATACAAAGGAAGGAAGTTTGGAAAAGACGACATGAGGAAGGAAACGGGAGAAGGGACCAGGTGAAGGAGGGGATGAAAAGATAAAAAGAAAGGGAGGTTAAACAAGAAGAAGAGAGGAATATAGGTAGGAGGAAGTGCAGAACAGTCATGACATAAAATACAAAATGTCCTTCCTGCATAAACCCAACTCTTTCTCTCTCTCTCTCTCTCTCTCTCTCTCTCTCTCTCTCTCAGCAGCAGGCCCATCCAGCAATAACAGATCAGGAGCTCCTCCTGAGAAACCCCAGTAGGCACACTCTGCAGACATTACAGCAGTAGCATATCAATACACACACAATTGCACAATGTGATATCATAGGAGGGTGTATAAATAGCACGCCACTTTTAAGGACATTTCGCGTGTCATTTAACGCCTCTTAAGCTTTTCGTGTGTCATTTAACGCCGTCACAGATGCCACATTTTATGAGTTTTGGACGTGCAGGAAAAGACACTTCGTCATCATGGAAACAATAATAAACACGCAGATTGGTTAAGTTTAGGAAAACATCATGTCACGTATGTTATGTGTGGTGGCAAATGTATCCATTACATTGTTAATCTTTAACTGCATTATATTTCTATATGTGATATATTTGCTATGATGTATGCTTTTTTAGGGATGTGACTCCAGTTTGCAACTTTTCTATCTCGCAGCTGTGACTTGCTACGAGTGTCTGCCCGAAGGATGGGTGGCAAACTATGACAAAGGGTTCTTGTGATAACCTTCAAGGCTAAAGATAAGAGTCAGATTTCCATTATGGGAAGACTCACTCGTCAGGGTGAGAAACAACTGAACTTTAGCTTCTTGTAATCAAGTTGAAGGTTTCCGATCACGTCAGATGGAGGCAGGACGTGTAGGAAATGTATGTTACTTTTTTACTCTTAGTCAGACTCTGAACCACTTTGCGTGTTCGAGGATATCTGACTTTCCATCTGTAATACTTGTGGCTTTTCTTGAAATTATGTTACAGTTCTTTAGTGAAAGACAATATTTCCATCACTTTATGTAAGTTATGTACTTAACTAGGAAGGAACCACTTTTGACTTTTGGTTTCACATGAAACATACGTGTCCCTTGTTTGAACCATCCAACCACCCCAAGCTCCTCGAGATATGGACTGTCTCTTTATACTACATGGCTGACTTTTTTTTTCTGTATGACATTAACCTGTAAAATAACGTGTTATTATCATTCAGCAGACACAGGCGGACACGTGATGACACATGCAAGGTTAAAAATGTGTTGTGCTAATATGCAAAATGACACTGAGGCATTATTCATACGCGATTTGGTAATACCAGGCTGGATTAAGTCATTCAGACATCACAGTCTGTGCTTCACAGCAGCTCTTCAGAGACCTGTGGGTTACGTTACTGATACGAGGTCCATGTTTTATACAGTCTATGGTAATAGTTCAGTCATTATACCCTGATTGTTTTCATACTCCAGTCTCCACCACCACAACCTCCTCCCATGTATGTTTTTGATATTGCTGAGTTAATATTCATTTATCCCTAAAAGAGACAAACTTTTACGTCAAATAACTGTATATCCATTGCAATAAATGGTCAATTCCTTGACACTGTCTCTGATTGAACCTCCATATTTCATAGAAATAGTTATGGAGACATTGTGGTTTAACAAGCAGCCAGCCTATTGGCTGAAAGGTTTTTACTGACCATCAACAGCAGCCCCATAAAGCCCCCTCACCCTCTCACACACACTGATGCTATAAGCAACCTTAATATGTGAACAGATTTGTCAGAATAAAGGCTTACTACGAACCAGCCAGCGAAGAATTGGAGACAGAGAACGATAAAAACCATCCCATTGTACTCTGAGTGTGACAACCCACACGAAATGCAGTGATTGAATTTCAAATATCACCCTACCACTACTTATTACTGAAAAAAAACCCATCACATTACAGTCATGTTTTATTCAATTATACATTTCTACTGATGGGAACACAGTTGCAGGGATCATTTTAAAAACAATTATGAGCTACGTTCTCACTGAGAACATAGTTACTGAAGACAAAATGTGAATGTGGTCATTTCTTGCATTGAACAGCGAATACTTGGCAGCCAGCTGTGAAAAGTCAGATGTCAGAGTGTCCTTGAACAGTTCTCAATATAGTCCCTGCTCGCAAATGCATTACCACATGTTGATAACAGTTTTAGCCAAAAAGGACAGAAAAGCTCATGGAGGAAAGATCACTGAGAATATCCATATCACTAAGATATAATTTTCACACTGTATTGAAATAAATGTCAACCAGTATAGCTGCTTCAGTGGGTAGGCATCAGTCTAAATGTGCTTTGGAACTGCTATGCTTTGGACGATCAACAGTAAAGTAGATTTTATATTTAAGTTCATAGTCCTTCATCTGGATAAACACACTTTTCCCATTGAGTAAACTGGTTTCAGGTCTTTCCACACAGCAAACTGCGCTAAACAAGACCAGTCAACACACATGGTCATATTGAATAAAGTCATTAATTGTCTCAGGTGAATCTGAGTTTTTTGCAAGGGGGTCCCATACAGCATGCTGTGCTATAGATCCCCTGATCTGTCCTCTAAGAAACGCCTGCCGCTGATTCTGTCCGACGTCACACAGAGACCTTATGTTTCTAACCTGCACTGCAGCTGCAGAGAGGAAAACTTGCCCTTCACTTTCTCCAAACTCTGCAGTAGAAAACACAGCAGCGTCCCACCCTCCTCCTGCCAGCCTTCTGTCTCAGCTCACACTCACAGTAAGGGTGGGAGCAGGAGGCTCATCCACTCATGAATAGTTGAATACCTACAGAATAAGGCCAAGCACTGTATCCAGGATCTACCCCCCCTTTTCTTCAGAAGAGTCCAACCTGATAAGCTCTGCATACCTCTTGTTGCCCTGTGTTTATAATGTTCATGATTTGATACTTTAGAGTGTCTGAGTTAACGAAATCCACTGGAAGAGGTAAGCGGCCCACACTCTCGACTTATGAAGACCGCCAGATTTTCAGTGCTGGGGTTTGGATGTCCAACGTCATTAGAAAAAGCTTGACTGATAACTCTTTAAGCCAGCAGCCCTCCTAAGAAGAGCTGATGCTTGGTTGCATAAGCAAATATCTGCACATTGTGGCAGTCTTTGAGGGTCTTTGAGGTACCTGGAATCTAAAAGCAGACACCCTGTACGCAAGGGCCACCAGTCAATTCCCCCCAAAGTGTTTCTGCTGATATTGAATGGAACCACGCAGCATAGACCAACTACATTTGTTGTGGTGCCTGCATGTCAATATACTCCTGCCTGTGGCTGTCACACAAGATCAAAGTTTCAACTCCTGTAGGAGGTAAACTATGTGAGAGGTAGAATCTGTTAGAAAACATATTGATATGATAAAAAAATGTGATATATTTAGCTACTGGCACACACAAATCATGACTCTGTTGATTGGGACCTAGATGGCTGACCGAGCTAACATCAGTTGCTAACTTTCCATCAGGAAATTCAAGAGGGAGTTGAAACTGAACAGCTGGATGACATCAAAGGGAAAAGCAGCAAATATATTGTGAATAAAATCTGATCCAGTTTGACCAAAATCACTGAATAGTTCTAAAGTTGTGCTTTTGTACAGTAATCAGTGAGGCCCAGGCATAGATGCATGTAGCAGCCCTCAGAATCACTCATAGACTGTATCAAACAGGAAGCACTCCACTCTGGCGGCGCTAGAAGAGAGAAAGTTTTTCATTGGATGTAAAATTAATATACACTTCCAGGTTCAGGATGAGTCATCAACGATCGTTTATCGTTTATCAGTAAATAACAAACCAAAAAATACCTCCTGTCATTGTTAGGCTAAATACTGGTGTATAGATGGCATATAGCAAAGACATATGTGATTAGAAGAAGACCTTTGTACATTAATTTTAACTTCATTTAAAAGTAAAGTCTTCTTTAAGGTGTGTTCTGAATTCCTCTTTGGTTGCAACAAGTAGTTTGTTTAGTTGTCTTTGTAGCGATTTAAAATAAAATCATTTTATATAAAACTGTGTCATCCACATAGAGATTGACATTTGACATGTTCAGCCAAGTTCAACACAGAAATACACAAAAGGTTGAACCATGTGGAACCCCATTTTTGCATCATAATCTAACTTTGAAGATAGTAGTGTTGGTAGATAAATGTATTTTATAACCTGCTTTTCAATAAATATTGTATGCATAAAATATTCTATATAGAAATCTGTTTTAAAATAATTTACAGTATTTGGGAGAAACAATTCTGATTCTCAAGGTGATTGCAGTAATTGTAGTTACTACTGTTCTATGTAACTTGTTTAACTTACCTAAACTTCCAAAAGTCTTCAACCTGTGAAGCATGTGCATTTTTTAATTTTTTCTATGTTCATAAATATAAGAAATTATAGGTTCATAAACAATGGCATACAAATGTTATGGGAAGCAAACTTAAAGTAAAAATACAGTAAGCCATTCCAGGAACAGTTGTATTATGCCTTTCCCCCCAGCACAGACATAATAATGCCTTAATATGGGCCCACTTAACATTAGCAGAGGGAGCACTATATATACCTACAGGTTGCTAAGGGCTGCATAGGACTGAGGCATTGTCTACATAACTAGAGACAGTGATGGCTGTAATTATCTCCAGCTCTGCCGCCTTCACTCTCTGCAATTTTCTATGAAAAAGAGTTGGTAGATGCCTGATAGCTACAGTGTATATCTATGTTAGAAGCTGCCCAGCAGGCCCCCATGCCAAAAGCTGCACCCCATCTGCACAGACTTGCTTGGACCCCCTGCGAGAGCGACAGAGAGAGAGGAAGAGCGGAAGAGATGTCGGAGGTCTGCAGGAGATGAGGATGGAGGGAGGAGCAAGGGAGGAAACACAAGTGAGGAGGAGAGAGGCTATGATTGCCAGCCAGCATGTAGCCGGTAATTACAATGTTGTGTTCCCTCACTCACTCTCTCCATCTTTCTCTCACTCTCTCAGCCATTCACACCTTCCTGTCTTACATGCCTATGTGCTCAAGGTTAATGGGAAACTGGGGGCGACTGGCTAAATAAAGACACACACACACATGACACATAGACTCTTCTGTTGGGCTTGAAAAGTACTGACACAGTGCTCCAGCATTAATCATGCTCACAGTTTCTTTACATTTTTTAGGACATTTAGTTTATCAAAAGTTGACACAGGTCAAAAACTCATAAAATGGGAATATTGTTTCACTTTCTAAATTATGTAAACGTGAGAATGAAGTTGTGTTTTTCAGTGAAATAATAGTTTATTTTGCTGTTTTTGGACAGACATTTTAAGGAGGGAAAAGAGGAATGATCACGAACTGGATCTGAACCAAGGTTATTGCTCTTTCACATTGTGATCCTTGGTTTAAATCAATTTGATTTATATAGCAGCAAATCATTACAGAGGCGGTCTGGACTGTACTCTTTATAATATTATTTACAGAGACCCAACAATTTGAGCCTTAAAATACCCAACTGTTTGCAGTTTAAAGCTAAACGTAGCAACATTTAAATATAAATAATAGATCAAATTATTACATGTAATGCCACTTATAGGGATTAACTTAGAGAAAGTCTGTACAGGCCTCTACAGTTCCCCTCAGCCCTTCAAAGCGTTTTAGCATCTTTCAGCTTATTGTTTTGCTTTTACAACTCACAACTTTACTGTTTGGGCTCACTCTCACCTTTGTTTTGAGCAGCAGCGGGCAGTTGTTTTCATCATAAAAATTCATAAACCCTCTGGACACTACCTGAACTAATCCAGGAGCTGGTGGAGACCAAAGCAGAGCCACAAGGAGACAAAACGGACTTATATCTGTCAGAGGGCCAGAAACACAACTACAATATACTCCAATATATACAACTCCATATAACACTGTGTCCAAAATGAGTAACTAAAAATCAATTACTAAATAACTAAAAAAAAAATGACTGCATTAAATATAACTGTATTAAAGGTACCTTGTGGAGTTACCTTGGTTGGTACACTACTATATTTCTTGGTGCACTACTGCCAACAACAGTCAATCACTGGAACGGCATAAAATCATTAGCAGAAGTTTTGCATCACACATAGACGCATACTCATAAAAACTTTGCTACATTGCACATCCAAAACTCCACAGGATACCTTGAATTGATGTCTTTGCTTCTTGGGGGCAGAGAAAGTCTAGAAGTACTAAAGAAACGTAAAACTAGGGGAAAAAAACAAAAAAACTGAATCTCTTTATAAAGTTGACTAACCTGTCACCTTTTTACAGATCCAGCACACACAGAATAACATTAGTATTCATTTGAAGTCATGTTTCTGCCCACTGGACAAAGGTAAGTCCAAAAGTTACTCAACTTTTAGTTCTGTTTTAGTCTTTTTCCAACTTCTGAAAAGTTATCGGGTTCTTAAAGTTGCCAAAGGCTCCATTTTCACAAGTTTGCCTGCTGTCTGGTGCTGGGCGGGCATCATACAGTGGCTCTTTTTTGTTTTTATGAATCTCATCCCAAAGTTCAGTCAGGAAGACTTTCTCTGGCTTTTACTCTTTCGGTTGAACCAACTAGATTTTGCCACGATCCTCATCAGCCAATCATGTTGTTGCTGTCAAACTTTGAAATCTGGTCTCCTCTCTGCTGCTGTCAGCTGTCATTTCAGTGCAAAAAAAAATCGCTGAGACCCTTTTGCACCCCATTCAAATCCAGTTCATCATATCCGGTGCCAGGGTGAACTCATCAGAAGTGCACTATTCATCACATCCAGATCTTTAGCCTTCCCTCCCTTTCATCCCCTTGCTGCCACCACCAGTGTCTAAACTCCATCAGGGGGATTTCCTCTACTAATCACAGCTTCATGGACCCCCACTAAATATAATGACATCTAATCGCCAAAGACTTTTGACATTTCTCATCCTTATTGTGCATATTGTTCATTCAAAATGAAGTCTCTCTTGATTTAACTGAAAACAGCTGACTGCTGCTGCTCAAAAGAAGTATTTGTGGGCTGAAAAACAATGAACTAAAGAAGAAGAAAAAAAGCTCTGTAGAGCCGCAGAGTGATAAGTCGCTGTCATTACTGCGAGCAACCCCTGCCACATTACACACTTTCATCTCATTTGATGCATTGTTAATATAGAAAATATTGATCAGGGGAGCTTTAAGATGAAAAGATCTTATGTTAGTTGCAGTTTTTATGTTTTATGTGCTGAAGCCTGTCAAACAAAGCAGGTAAGTGTGCGTGTGTTGTCCCTCCAGCCATAATATTTATTATTTACGTGAGTGGTTGAAGTAGGACAGCCTGGCCTTCAAAGTTACACCAAGAAGCCTTGATAACTCCTTATGTCTCGCCTTCCTTTCTCTCACTCTTTCTCTCTCAACCTCTCTCACCCAAACCCTATCCTCCGTCCCTGTTTCACCACTTCACACCATCTCTTTTTTTGTCTCTCCGTCTTGCGTCATTTCTTGCATTTTCCCTCATCTTTCTCTTCTCTCCTACCGTCTTGCTCATTGCCTTATCTTTCTCTGCTTTGCTTGATTCATCTTTCTCCCTGCAATGCTCTCTCTATCACACACACACACACAGGCTGCTCTACATGAGTGTGTCCTCTCCTCCCTCCTTCTCTCCTCCCACTCATTCACCCCAATCTCCATCTCTCCCCTGCCCCTCACTCATTTTTATTACTGTCACAGGAGCCTTTCTCTCACTCTCTCGCTGCCTCTTTCTCTCTCTCTCTCTCTCTCTCTCTCTCTCTCTCTGTCTCTGTGTTTATGAGCAGAGCTATATTGAGAGCGTCTGGCTGGCAGACACAGAGGAGAAGAGGGGGCGAGAGTGCATGATGAGGCTAGAGGAGAGAGGGAGGCTATTGGAGGCAATAAACAGACCCAAATAGTACAAATAGGCAAATAGCAGGTTTCAGACTTGCAAGAATTCTTAACAAAAAACTGACAAGTTGGCGCAGAAAATAGTGACAAAAACTTAAATTCCATCACAAAAGAGGGATCGACAACTACAGATGAGATCGATGAATGTTTACATGAGTGGCCATAATCAATGTTCTCTCAGCTTGCCTCAGCTCTATGGATCATTTCAATATCCTTTAATTCATTTTTTAGTTTCCTGTTTTGGTTTCCAGCGTTGCTCTGAAAAATGAATTTACAGTATGCTACCTGTCCAGAACCAAAGGTCAGACGGACAAAGTTAGCCACTAGCTGCTGAACATAGAGCAACATTCATTCATTCATCTTCCATAACTGCTTATCCTTACCAGGGTCATAGGAGTCTGGAGCCAGCTGACATTGGGCAAGTTGCCAGTTCTTCACAGGGCTAACGCAGTGGAACATTTATGCCACTGTTACCAAGTGCTTGCTTATGGTAAGAATTGTTGGGTCTCTGTAAACGGTACAGTCTGGACCTGCTCTATACATGGAATGTGCCATGGTCTGTTATGATTTGGCATTATATAAATAAAATGAAATTGAATTGAACTCTCTCTCTCTCTTCCATTTCAATCAGAGCTGTTCCGAGAGCATTCAGTCTCTCAATTAAACCAATCAGATTTCGCCACAACTTCTGTGATCCAGTCATCTCTTTGCTCTTCACCCCTTCACTGATACCAAAATCAGGGAGATAAACCTGTACGGCTCATGGCATGACTACTGCCTTAAAATAATGATCTTATGATGGGGTCTAATTGCCTCAAGGGTCCTCACATATTCCTTTTCCTATTGTGCTCACTTTGTCAAATAAATTAATTTAATACTCTCTAAGCTGCTCTTTCAATTAAGTCTCCCCTGACTGAAATGAAGGAACATGTCACCTACTGAAATGCTGTGACTCATATATGGGTTATTAAAAATCTGGGAAAACAACAGAGCTTTCTCTGGCTTGCCCAAAAGACCTTATTCCTCAGTTTCTGACACACAGAAACTGAGGAATAAGGTCTTTTGGGCAAGACTTGTTAGTCGCATGTGGTTTTTTAACAGAATGTGTTGATAATAAGAAGGATATTAAAGATCACTAACACTCTCATGCAGAAAACCCTTGTACATGATGCAGATGCACAAAGACGCATCAGTTGAAGGAGCATAAGACCTGGAGCCCTGAGGAATGGAAAAATCATTTGATGAGTCATCCAGTTTGTTTCCCTTCAACCAGATGGGTTTATATTTGGAGAAAGACAAAAAAAAAAAAAAAACACACAGCAGCCCCATAGCATCTATTAAAGTTGGAGGTGGGTGTGTAATGGCAGCAGCTACAGTGTATATTAGCTCAGAAGGTTGTTGTACAGTATATGAGAATCAGAGTCACACCTCCTTACAGCCAGAGTAGATGTCATGTTGTACCTAAGCTGCCAATACAGCTCCCTGTATTGGGGGGGGGACAAAAATCACTATAATGTCTGGTTGTAAGTATCTCTGCAAATAGTTTAAGTAAACAAAAAAGGTAAAAAGAAACTATCACCTTATAACTGTGTTACAATAGATATGACACTTATCCCTTACACTGTATATATCCATCCAAAGCAGGTCTCATCAAGTTAAAATTCTTTGGTTGATAAGCCATCAGCCTCAGCTACTCGAGGTTTAGTGCTAATTGACAAATGTTAGCATGCTAACATGCAAAACTAATATTGTGTGACTACAATAAACTTTGTAAGGATCAGAAAACTACTCATCGAAGTTCTTATCTCAAAAATGAATTGAACATGAATAAACATGAAGTATTGTCTGGTTCTGGTTTTGACTCTAAGAGCAATATTAGTGATAGACTAATGCAACAAATGTAAAAAAAAAAAAAGTTTGGGGAGTTGGGTTGCTGTTTGATATATTGTGTATATATATTTGTTGTTAGAAAATGGTAACCAAAGGCCAAGAATAAGCTGCCAATTTTTCAAAATGGTTACCAATGGCAACCTGGCAACTGTTACTGTAAAACCCTGCACCAGTTAGCAGGCTGGCATGTCCCACATCTGAAAAATCCCAACACACACTCCACTTAACCCACACTTGATGCACGCTTGTCCCGATAGTGCTTCAGAACACCTGCAAACTTGTTTTGTGACCAACAATAATCAACAGATATGAAGAAGTTTTTCATGTCCAAACACTAGGACCTAGGCAGTTCTTCCTAATAAGAATGTGTGTCTTTTATTGTAAAGAATAAATATTAAATCCTTTCATCAATGTTGAGAAATATGGTTCTACTTTAAAGATGTTGTCAGACAAAATCCTCTCAATATATGTCATGTTGTTAATAATTGTGCTAGTCGTCCCACCTCTCATTTATTTTTACTGCCATCTGATTGTAACTGTAATGTGATGTGGAAATGAAATAAAATCAACAAACCATCAGAGCTCATGTATGTATTTGTATTTGCAAGAGCCACAGGTTGACCTCATTAATCAACCGTGTCCCAGTGAGATCTGATAACTCTCCACACAGTTGCAGTCTTATCAGGCACTTTGGCACTGAGGCTGTTACCCAAAGTATGCACTTGACAACCTGCACATAACTGTAATAAGTGTATTTAAATGGGCCTATAGGATTGTTTGACAAAGCTATTCTGAGGCGTCAGATGCCTTGGTACTGTAAGTATGTGTATATAAATGACACTGCAACTGTTCAAAGCTAAATAATTAAAACTAAATATTTCTGAACAAGTAATTAAATAACATCATTTATGTTATTCTAAGAGCTCTTCACTCTCCAAGTAACATTACAAGCAACTGATTTCACCATCAGAACAGTGCAGACAAACTCCTTCAATGGCCTCTACAGTCAGCAGATCTAAACGTCTTTCACCCTTTGTGGGAAGCAGATGTCCCCTTCATTTATCCTTCAAAGAACTGGAGGCTTTTTCTTACAGAAGAAAGGTCCAAATTCCATCACACACAGTGAACTACTGCTTTACTGATAGTTTGAACATTATAAGGTGTTGAGGTTTTTATGTGAATCGTCTTAGAAATCCAGTTATAACAATCCTACAGCGACAGGAGACTGAATGGGTCATTGACTAGCGTGTGTTTGTGGGTGTGTTCAAGCAATAAAGTGAAAGTAAAGGCAGAATCCAGTACAGTCCAAACAAGAGAGCAAACGTATGGTATTTTTGCTCTGAGCAGGTGTTTACTGAAGCGAGGGGAAGCATGAGTACTCAACTATATGTGATTGAGAAACTGGTCAATAAAGAGAAAGATGATGTTGAGAATGCTCCCCAAGGTCAGTTTGTGAAGGAAAAAGACATTAGTGGGCTTTCACATCTTTCAGTCTCTCTGCATCTTCTGAACAATTCCTCTCTGTCCTAATTCTGAGCAATGAAAGTTCAATTCCCCACCCTGGCCCATACTAGGCGATAATCACTGTTTTCATCAGGACTGTGGCTGGGGCTTGAGATTAAATAATGGAGCAAATAAATCAGCTTGGTAATTAGGCAAACTGTGGTGCAAAAAGGATTGGAGCTCAAGTGCTCTCTGCAACAAACGGTCTTATTTTCAGTATGCCCCAAAAATGGCTGAATTTTACAGAATCAACTATTTTTCTTGAAGGAGAACTTGTGCTGCCTAATGGCACCCACGCTTTTGTCCATTGCATTAAAGTGATAATAGGAGCACATTAGATGGAGTGTATATATATGTAAGATGCAGCTATTTTACCTAAAATTTCATACAGTTAAAGTAAAACAGGAGTTATATTGCTCCTGTCAAATGATACTTTTTAATTGAAAAGTGGTGCACAAAGCAAACAGTAATGTAGAATCTGATCTGCATCAAAGGATAAAAGCAGATCTGGATGCTGGAACAATTCATATTTCATTTACAGTAATTTACTGTAAAAGTAGAACCCTAAAAAATAGATCTGTAACATCTATATTCATAAGTAAATCAGCAACAAGGCAAGGCAGCAAGGTTAAAATTTGTATTTTTCATGAAAAGATTCACAGTCAGTCCTTTAGTCTTTACACTTTTATTTAATGTTGCTGCAGAGCAACTAAACTATAATCAGTTTACCAACAACCTTTGAACATTTATATGTACCGACTGTAGCTAATTGCTGTAGGCAGAGGTGTGAAGAACATGTATGAACAAATCTTTAATACTGAATCTTCAAAATGAGCTGGCTATATTCTACTGAATCCTTAGAGCCACTGCACTGACTGAGTCAGTAACCTCCTCACTGGTGGCTGATAATCTGCTCTGCCATGACACACAGTAACTTACTTAGTGGTTAAAAGCTTATTGAAAGAACCAACCAACTACATATTACTGAACTGAAGAAAGTCGGAGTCAGTTGTATTTGAGTGGCTGATGCAATTGATTAGCTTAAAAAAAATAAACTACTGTACATAATCAAGAACTATGCATAGTTCTTGTGTCTGTACGCTTCATATGAGCTAGCAGGCGATCAGTTGATTAGTCTGACTGCCTAGAAAAACTCAGGAAGTCACTGTTCCCCGGGCTAAGATATGGTCCAGCGCGTAACCCCCGCCCCCGTGAAACAACTGCTGAGGGACCTCCTGGGCACCTCTCTTTGGAGGTTTTCCAGGCATGTCCAACTGGTAGGAGACCCCAGGGTGGACCCCGAACACACTGGAGGGATTATACATTTATATCTTAACCAGCTTGGGAGCAGGTTGCCCCAGGAGGAGCAAGAAGATGTTGCTTGGGAGAACTGGACTTCCTCGCTTAACAAAGCCCTTGATGAGTGACGGAAAATGGATTGATGGATTAGAAAACTATTACTATATTCTAAATTGCCCTTAGGTGTGAATGTGAGCTTGAATGGTATTTTGTCTCAGCCCTGATGATGATGGGGACTTGTCCACTGTCAGCTGGGATTGGCTCCAGCCCTGTGACCCTGATAGGGATAAGGGGTTATGGAAAATGGATGATTGGATAAAGTCTGCAGTTGTGAATACTAGTAGGCTATTGGTAGACAGGTAGGTTCTGGTCCAGTATTTCTTTTCCAGTAGGGAAATATAGTATATATATATATAATGGTTGAACAGTTCATTGGAGTGGTCAATCTACTGAATTAAAGTTTTAAACAAACAAGGAGGACATAAAACAGCCAATAAGGTTCTTCATATTCTGGCAACCGAGAAGTTTTTCTTATTATTACTAGATTATTATTTTATTTAGCATTAATACATGCTTTATAAACCATGAATAACACCTTTGATTACAACTTAGTAACCATATATCAACAATATATCAACCATAAGTCATATGGTTATCAACCATATGACTTAGTAGAAAGTGGTACTAGTCAAAGAGGCTATCTATCCTGAAACACTGAAAGTCGCTCTGCTAAAGTTCAAACAGTACAATCTCAGCAGACCTCCCACAGTGCCCTACAGACTCAACCAAACTTTCTGAGAGACCCCCCCCCCTCTCTCCCTGCCCTATCCCATCATGGAAGGTTTTGATTCACAGGACTGACAACCTTATTATGCGGCGCACTTATTATTGATATTACGCCGCAGAGGCGCGGTTGCCATGGTCACCGAGCGAGAGACATTTAATTTTCTCTCCTCCATCATCATTATCTATGGGGCCATCTGTTGTGGAAAATGAATTCAGCCTCATTTGCATGACTGATAAGCACATTCTTTATCTGTCCCACAGAAGGTCATATGCCATGGATTTGGGGACTAGAGAGAGAGAGAGAGAAAGAGAGGGGGGGGGGGTGAAATGATGCGTGGTGTTACCTCCATGAAGGAGGTAAATGTGTGTGTGTGTGTGTGTGTGTGTGTGTTGGAGTGTCTATCGGAGCTTGGATGTGTGCATGTGTCTGCATAATGCATGGACACGTAATGTTTATGTATGCCCTCTTGTTTATACCCATGCCATGGCTTTGTTCTCATGTGGATGCTTTTGGAATATACATAATCACGTGCCTGTGTGTGTGTGTTTGTGTATGTACCTACCTTCATGTAGTGATTTTGTGTGTGAATGCATACATTTCCCCAACAATGTGCGTGTGAGTGTCTTTGCGTGGTCCTGTAGGTCTGTGTTTGTGAGGACTGTAGAACTTTAGTGAGGGTGTTCTTCACTGATTTTTATGGTACAGTCTATGTAGGTGTAGTGTTGGAAAATAAAGCTACACAACACATTTTTTAGTTAACTTTGGTTTGGAAACATGCCTCAACCATACCTCTAACCTCCTGTGTCCTTCCTCTTCCCTTCATCCATTCACTTCCTTACCTCGTCCCTACTTCACCCTCCCTCTCATCCTGAGCCACATCCCTTCCTACCTCTCCTACATCTCATTCTATGATGTTATCTGAGTGCCTGTAAGCGGCTCGGATAGAAACAAACCTGAGACTGAACCCCCACTGAGTCTCCCTCTGCCCGGCCTTCAGCACCTTCTCCTCCACGGTCTCCCTTTAGCATCTTCATCCATTCACCCGTCATAAACATCAAAACCTCACAAATTTCCATTAAACCTTTAAATTAAATATTGTTGTGGCATGATCCTTGCTAGTGAACAGACATGCGATCGCCTTATAAAGTTGTTACGGTAAATGCATTAGCAAACATCTGTCTATTTGCACATCCAGCACCCACACAGCAACATTAGCCTTCACGTGAAGTCCAGTTTTTGTCTCCACCAGCTCCTGAGAAAAATTATCCAGCTCTTTAACTGTGAAATGCTCCACTTTGTTCATCAACTTGTCATTTTCTGTCTGCTGGATGGTGCTGAGCAGACACCATCGAGGTTATCAGAGATTTTTCTGTTTTTATGGGGCCATAGCCAGGATTTCAGAAAGTTGAGGCTGCAAGACTCCAGACATGTAAATCTTTGTTATTTACAAGGACTTTTAATATTTTATTTATTCCATTAATCATTGAATTACTTTTTTTTTTTTTTTTATGGTAAAAAAATTTCACCGCCTAACCCAAAAGTTCACTGTAGATACAGCTGCAAAGCCCTCTCCACGCTGCCACAAATTAAATTTTGGTCTAGAAACAGTGAACCATTTATTTATTTATTTGGCCTAAAAGTAGTCAAATTTATCTTTACAATATTAACTCACATGACAAAATATTACATGTCACATATGAAATATAAAAATGAATTCACGACTTGTAAAATGCTGTTTTACACATGCCTGTAAATTCATTTATCCCACATAGCTTTTCAGTTTTCCATGTCCTACATTTCACTTATGAAAAGTCTGAAAATCACTATTAGTTTTCACATGTAAAGTTGTGCTTCACATTGATTAAATTGTCAAATACTTCACAGTGTTAAGTTTTTATTTGTAAAATATAACTCCCTCCACATTGCTAATACTTCCAGATGTTTGCAGCTGTCATTACTCCCCTGTTCTTCTTTTTCTTCTTACTGAAAACAGCTGGAAACAGGGCTGATGACATTTTGCTAAAATCGGCTCCTCAGAGTCTCTATGGATCACTTTACACACAGTCATTTAATCTACTGTGTACAGAAACGATTGATTGCTGCAGCTTTATTAGGTATTGATTATTGGGCTGAGGTTAGGCATGTTGTTCTTGTGGTTAAAGTTGTCAGGTTTTGGGTTTTGGGGCTAATAACTGAATCTAGTCAGAGAGAGGGTCCTCACAAGTATAATAATAGAAAGTTACATTTGTGTGTGTTGGTGTGTTTATCCCCTGAAGCCACTGTTGTTGTGTGTATGTGTGTGCTGTTACTGTGTGTGTGCAGGTAAAGTGGCTCCCTGAGGGTTTGTGTGTGCTCTGGTCTTTCATGTCTGGCACATTTGTCATCCCATTCCAAAGACACAAGTCTCTCTCTCTAACACACACACACACACACCATACTGTACATAAGTAGGCTGAAGCTTGTTATTCCTCCTCTCTCTTACTCCCAAAACGCCAGCAATGCAACCTCTCCTCCCTTATACATCTCTCTCTGCTCCCTGAAGGTATCACTCTTTCTCTTCTCTTCCTCCCCACCTCCTCCCCAACCTTACCCGCTCTTCTCCCTCAGTCCCACTGAACAACAAGCCTTCACCTTCTCCCACGCTATCGTCTCGAGTCCCAAAACACACTGATTCTCTTTCCTCCTCCTCCTCCTCCTCCTCCTTCTCCTCGTCCTCCTTTGGTTCCCTGGCTCTAGCTTGCCTCCATTCTGCAGCATCAACACCTCTAACCTCAACAACATCCTTTGCATGCTCCCTCCATCACTGCTGCAGCTGTGGGTTACCCTTCTTTCTTTCTTTCTTTCTTTCTTTCTTTACAAATAACACATATAGTGTATATACAGTATGTGTGCACACTTCCCATAAAACTTCGACCAAGATTGTCATACTGTAGTGCACATATGTGTATGTTTTATATATAAAGTTGCAGTGACAGACTTGTGTAGAGTAATGGGTGATATTAAACGGCCTGCACGTAGTTCAAGAGTTTAATTCAAGAAGACATCTATAATAAGTAGTCTCCTCTATAATGATGCATACATATTAACCTATTAGTGATCTTTAATTACTCTAATTCTCATTTATTTTCTTTTGATAGCATCGGCAGGTTTGTTGGAGTTTTTACAATGAGTTTCAATATCTAATCTCAAGGTCAACTTATTCGCTCGCTCTGCGTTTGTTAAACTGTCAATGTAACTTTTACCTCTGAAATTGTCCTGAGCATTTTTGGGACTTTTTTTTTCACGTTGGCCTAAAAGTGGAGTGCCGCCGTTCACACTTGAAGCAGCAATTGACAAAGCAACCTCGGCTCAAGGCCCACTTACTGAGTTGTATCACAAAGTTTTCATCTGCAGAGTTGAGATTGTTTTGTCAATTGCTTGTTTGAAAGGTCAGGAGTCAAGCTCGTACCGTGTGGTGTTTGTTTGTCGGCTAAATCTCGCGATTTATTTAATTCCAGCAATGCATGGAATGAATATGGTTTGTATGAAAATGTAAATAATGTTCCCAATTTACTCTCAAAGAACATAACTTGCAAAAACAAACCTCAGTTTGACTACTTTGTACATGTACAACTACATGTCCATCTGTGACGGTGTTACAAGGGCCAACATTTAAGAATAAAGTAGTGCAGATAAATCAAACCTTTAAAGCTAAACGTCATAATCCTAAAAGGGTAAATCCTACAAAAATATGTGTAAGTGTAAGTGTACGACTTTTGGAGTCTAAACAATGCAGCAGCAAACAACTGGAATTGGTTTCTCAAATGTTTGAGCGTCCATCTCATTAATTAGGTGAAAATAACACGCCGTCTGTTTCGGTGCATCCTACAGTCTATGCCCGTAACACATACCACACTTCTGTGTATGAGTAATGGACAGCAGTGGGCTTTCTTGGCTTACGCTTTAATAAAACAGCCTCTAGGTGTTGTCACTGACTAACCGCACAACTGTATTATAGGTGCATGTTTGATGATCTGATTTTGATTTTCTTGCCTCTGTGGTTTGACAGCTGACTGTTCAGTCATTAGACTCATTTGTCTGTTTGATATGATGCCCCAGTTTGCAGCATGCACAAAGCAGTATTTTAAAACAAGCACTGGCACATTCGGTCTATAATTTTTCTAAAACACGGGGAGCATGCACAATGCCAACGACGGCGTTTAAAGAAACTAGAAAATTTGAAACTGTTAATATTCTTGGTAAATGGACTTTCTTTTTATTCATACACTAATTGCAAAGTGCCAACTGCTCATACTAAGCTCACACACTTTGGGGTTCAGTATCTTGCTCAAAGACACTTCACCTGGACTGGGAGAGCCAGGAATTGAACCAGACAACCCCCTGAGCCACCGTGTCTTTTCAGTCTGCTCTTTAGTTTGTCATGTGTTCAGATACTTCATCCTTTTTCTTTGCTCTTCCTCCTTTCATTTTCATCTCCTCCTTCAGGTCCACCTTTAGCTGCAGTCATCTCTCCTCCTGACAGGGGCTGCTATAGCCTCACTGCAACTAGTCATTGCTAATTTTAGCTCATGGTAGCCTAATTGGCTATTAGTAGTATTCGTAAAAGCTAACTATGGCACTTCTTTCACCACTAACGAGTTAGTGTACGGTGTGGTGGAGCAAATTATCACATTTAAGGTGGGTTATCAAGCACTTTTCATTTTCCTCCCTCATGAAGTGTGTAGAAATACAAATGATAAGTCAGCTTTAACTTTGTGCTTTACACCTTTTCTATTTGCGTGTGTAGATTTTTCCTGAATTACCAAAGGTTAGCATTACATGATACCTCGTTTGCATATTTAAAATTGCTGAAAACAAAACAAAAACTACGCCTTAATGCAAGTTACCAACTGGGGAAGTTTCATGGTGTTATCTTTTAGCCTTTGTTACATTGTTTATCCTGTCTACTTGTTGTGCCTCCGCTTAAAAGAAAAGTAACTGCGCAGTAACGCTAATGTCACGTTAGCATTAGCGCTCCCTTTATTTTAGCTAGTAGCTAGGTAAGCTAACTACTTTTTTTTTTTTTTTTTTTTTAAATCGCCACAAGAGCTCTTAAGAAAAAGTTTGTCTCTTCCTGCATTGCTAAACGTTCTTGTGGACCTTTCATGACGCTTAATGTTGTTGACTTGGTGCTTTGGTTGTGCTAAAATGACTAAACATTGAGCTTCAGATAAAGTGATTAAGCTAGTTCTTTGCTTAGACTGGTCACCCTTAATGAAGGTAAGTTGCACACCTGTCGTATTATGACAAGTATTTCAAAATGTATTAGTATTAGTAATTCCTTCCTGCTTCTCTCAACGTGGCCATTTTAATCTCCTTATAGCAGTAGAAGTATAAACACAGGTGTAAGTCATAGTGTTAATTAAGTCTTATGGACTGGTCGCTCAGCACAGCAGACGTTTTGACATGTCATGGCAGGAAACTCACAGGTGTATTAATGATAGCTGCTGCACTTAGTGGAGGTCCTGCTACTGGGTGTTCTTAATAACCTCTAGTTATTATTAAGTCCACCTGTCCAGCTTTGACAGGTGTGCTGTACAGCCAGTCCATAGCAGAGGTCTGGCACTTGTACAGGAATGAAATGCAGCTGTTAATGTTTTCAGTTACATCTGGTAAAATCTGCACTGTGAGCAGGGGGTAAACCCAAGAAAACTACCTCTGTGGATGAAGCGTTTGAGAGTTTACCACTACCACTACTGACCACTAAAGTTGACATTGTATATAGCATAAAGCACATAGTAAATAAAACCAGCTTGCATAAAGTCTATGTAAAGTAAGAATAAATATATCTACGTTTTTCAGACCAAAGAAGAAAGTGTTATTAACCACCCGGCCATTTGAATGATTAAAAATATCGACACGTTTATGAAATTGGGTGTCAAAATCGGGTTAAAATCAACGACAGTATAACGAATGAACAGAGCCAGAGTGACGTCACCCGTAGGTTTCCAAAGTGCTGTTTTGAAGCCGAAAATATGCAACGCAGGACGCCGCCACGTTGGACGTAGCCTACTGCTTCTTCTTCCCGGCTAATCTAAATATCGGCAAACACGTGGATCATCGGGCGGTGATCTGGGGCGGGTCGAATGACACCTGGGTGCTCAAATAAGCCATCTGTAACCGTACCTACCTGTCAATCAGTCAGTCATGCTGTTAATTACGTGCAACCTCGAGACTTAATATCATCTGAACGGGTGAGTTAAAAAAAAAATCACTCTCAGTACAGTTGTCATGGACGGGGAAATAGAGACCAAAACGGTTGACTGAACCAGGCTGTAAACAAGTTTATTTCTGCTGTGAACCTGGACATTTTAATACGGCCGCTTACGGAGGCTGACTCACTTCTGCAGCCTGTCTCAAGTGGCACTGTATTGGCTTCATTTCCCAGCAGCGGAGGTTACCGCTTGGTAAAAATGAGTATTCTCAGCTCCAGGACTGTGGGGGCGTGTCCACTGAATGCACTGAAGCCACACCCAGTCAAGCAGCAATTTTGAAGTGACTGAAACGTGTAAGATGAGTTCAGAAAATGACATGACTAACTTTGAAACGCTCTGAGTCACATGAATTAATCTCTATGTCTCTGCGAGGGGTGCAGGGGTATGCTCAGGGTGGCCTCAGCGTGTCATCGAGCCACCCTTTAGGACCGCCCACAAAGTCCTGGACTGAAAACTGTTTTAACCTCTAACTCCACATTTCAGTAATATATCGTTCAAAGTCTCTTCACATGTTTTCATCAACTATTTTCTAACATATTTAATGTATCTTGAGAGAAATTGCCTTTACACGGACTTTAAAGCTCATGTTGCTACAGTGTCAGCAGGTGTATGCTAGCTATTCAAAACCTCTGTAATTAAACCTCAGTGTGCTAAAAAGAACAGCATTTTAACCCTACACTTAAATATCATGAAGTGGACACAAACATAACAGCCACACTGATGTAAATTCTAGTTAAAACATGGATTTATAAAACACTTACCACACACTATTCAGCAAATATATTAGGGCACGTAAAAGTTCCAAAAATCCCAGGTGGTGTAAACTATGGAGCTTTCCTCATGCAGTTTAATCATAAACTGAGGGGAACCCACTGCTTAAAAAAGCCATCCAGGTTTGAACAGTCAGCACTGCACTGCTGTGTTAGTGAGACTCCTGATTCACATGAGCGAGTATCATAATACAATAACTGCTTAAACGTCGATTTCCGGCTAGTGTTCCTAATGTGTCATGATTCCTCAGATTACCAGCACTTTTACTTATTCATGCTCATCGCTCTCTCTCTCTCTCTCGCGCTCTCTCTGTCTCCCCCCTTTTGTTTATTTGTTTAAGAATGTGGGGTTAATTAATCGTGCTTGATTGGCATTAACATAGCCAAATAAGAATTTGAAATTGCTAATATTGAACGCCCTGAGGGCATCCGTGTCCCAACCCACCAGAGTACTTATCATGCCTTCCTCAACTGCTTGGCAGCATTGTTGGAGAGCGCTGCTTGTTGATTCTGTATAATACTGCTGTATGGCATTTGATTTGTTTATTGTCGTGGGGTAGATATGCCTCATATACGCATATACTGGACTGGAAGAGCTCAACATAGGCTCATATTATGCTGAATATTTATCTGTAAACATGAATTTATTTCAATGTGTTATTGCTTGTCAATGCTGTCAGACGAGCATATGAGGAGTCCCCAATATTCTGCTCTGCCTATAGGCTGACTGCTGCAGCTGAGTCTCCCCCACTGGTGGAAAATGAATGAATTAGCACCTCTTGTCCGGTAAGAAACGAACCTAATTTATAATCTAATTATGATGATGTCTCAGGGATCAAATTAGCATTCTCTGTGTTTGCATATCTGGGTAAATATGGAAATCATCACGTTGTTATTCCCATTTTCATTCACACAAGAGTGCACATGAATGTCACCCTCTTTATGGTCGGAGCATGATTATATTGTAAATATTGTCCCCTGTTTGGGAGCAGTGCTCATCACCGAACACATGGACACAACTAGCCTCTTTCAATACTCATTCATCTTCTGCGCTCTTAATTCTGGTGCTCAGCCAGCCACGAAGCCTGGAACGAGGGGGAAAAAAAAAAGTGTTAATTAACAGCAAAGCAGCGATCAGCCAGAGACTTCCTTTAAGTTTGCATCCTGTTTCTCTCTCTCAGCTCTCTGAATGATCCCGGGCCAAATAATGTGCACTGAACCACGAGTGGAGCTCATTTTGCCTTTTTAAAGGCACAAATTTGTGTCGCTCCCATTTGAAATAAATGCGCCGCACATGTTCCACATGGCTCACTATCACCCCCTACTCTATTCTCCCTCTCTCTCTCTCTCCTTCCTCTTCCCTCCCCTCTCTCTCCTCTTGCTCCTTCCATCTCTACCCGTGGGCCCGTGGGAAGAACTGACTCTGGGAGCAGACAGTCTGCAGCCCTGAATAAATGTATAAGAGGGAGAGAAGAGGAAGGGAGGGCACATTAGCAAGCAGAGAGAGAGCAAGGGAGGGAGAGAGAACATATTGAGTGTTGGAGGACATACATGCACAGTGTACAGAGAGAGTGAGACACACAGATAGAGGGAGAAAGAGTGAGAGAGCAAGAGAGAGAGAGAGAGAGAGAAACCAGTTCAGCTTATAGGACTGAGAAAGGAGAGAGAGCATTTTAGCTTCCTTCAGCCGTCTCTCCCTCTCCTCCCAGCACAAACACATGCTCATACACACTCCCACCCTCTCTTCCTGACACACACACACGCACACAGACAATTGCACGCACACACACTTACAGACATACACACACAGACACGATTGCTTTAGGGTATACCAGTCGGCTTTGGCAGTCCTCTCCTTTGTTGTTTTTGCTTTTGGTTAGTCTCAGCGGCAGCACGGCGTGCGCCTGTATCGCTGGGGTGGGTGCATGTGTATGTGTGTGTGTGTGGAGTCTGCGAGGCGGTGTGTGAAGGATGCCACTAGCAGCACCCGGGTAAGTCAGCTCCTTCCTTCTTTTTCCCCTTTCTTCCTTCCTTCCTTCCTTCCTTCCTCTTTTCTGCCTTTCTTTATTTTCACTCTTTCTTTGTGCTTTCTCTTTCTCATGGCTCTCCTCTCTGATCTGCAGTCTCTCCATCTCGCCTGGGATGCTCGCCTCTCTCCACCTACCGTGCACGCCCGCTACGTACAGCTCTCCTCTCCTCTCTCTCCTCTCTCTCTGTTTCTCTGTGCTCTCTCTGTGTTGCTTTCTCTCTCCCTCAGTGTCTTTCTCGGTCTGCGTTACACCGTCTCCTCCCGACTGTGCTCTCGCCATCCCTCCTTCCCTCGCCTGTTTCCTCCTCTCTCTCTCTCTCTCTCTCTCTCTCTCCCTCTTCAGGCTGCGCCTCATTGGTGTGTCCTGATTCCCTTTTTTTTCCATTAGGCTCCAGGCCCATTGGTCGCCTGCCTTCCAACCATTATCTCTACTCTACCACCCCTCTGTCATCCTTTCTCCCTTTCGCTCTCCCTCCTTCCTTCATTCCCAGTCATCTCTCAAGTCGTAAAAATGATTTGCATGCAGGAGGAGAGCAGAACTTTGCAGTGAGCACAGTGAGTGAATTGGGAGAGAGTAAGGGAAAGAAGTGAAAGAAAGGCTGAAAAAAGGAGAGGAAGCGCATTGTGGAGAGCAGGAGGAAAAGTTTAAAGAGAAGACTGCAGTTGGTAGGTAACTTGCGCTTGTTTTGTCTTTGCTTTTTCCATTGATTCAACATTCAGGGTACATCTGCACTCTTGAAAAGAGAATATTTGAGTGGGATGAAAAAATATATTTTCCAGTTTCTTGTGAAACAAATTATTATAAGTCTTAATTCTGCGTAGTTTTCTCGTGGTGTTGCTCTAGTGTTCAGATTTATTTTCATGTGATCTTGTGATGTTATGGCACCATAACATCACATGGCAGTGATTTGAGTGAGGAAAAGCTGGCTGAGATGATTTGGTTAGTTTATTATTGTTCCAGTCATGTTGCTCTGGGATGGCAAATATTATGTTACAATCCTCTTTTTCTACAATTGCTTTCTAAAAGTTAATAACGCTCCCGTCTCTAATGCAGTTTTATGCATGGAGAAGTAACGGACTGATGGAAGCACCTATTTAAAAGTTTGTTCTGCAAGTTTTTGTGCTGCTGCTGCTGCTGTGGATAACGCTGCATTGAAAACTTCATCTGTGTTGGATAATAGGATAGTTTTCTCAAGACATTTCTCATCACTATGTCTATGTTTCGCTGTTAAATTGTACATTATTATTATTACTATAAATTAGTAAGTCCTCAAATGCCTGTATATGATTTTTAAATTTTTTACCTGGCTGTTCTTGAAGTGTTTTTATTTTTAATTTTTATTTTTTTGTCACTCTGGTAGTCAGAATATTGTTTGGCATCCATAGAAGGAAGGCAATGTGACTGCCTGAAAACAATTAGTACTTATAGCAGTGGGAAAGAGACAGAGGAGAGAGCGAAGGAGTTGAAGAGAATTTGAAGTTTGAAGAGAGCTTCAGTTCCCAACTTCAAATACAGTAAACTCTTTGGTTAAGTTGCCTGCATCACACACACACGTGCATCCCAGTAGTCCCTTCGGTTTATATTTCATCCTACACACAGCATTTTTATGATTTGTGTGTTAAAAAAAACAAAAAAAACAATGCAGATGTTCTTGTGTGTGCCTGTGTGTGCTCCCGTGGGTGGCATATAACTGTATACACACAGCAGAAGGCAGATGCGCTGCAACATGTTTCATTCTGTCAAGACAAACAAAGCTCTGATACAAAGTGAGCTACTTGCGTCTACTCTCCCTTGCCTAAAAGTGTGTCGAAATGAATGTTTCTCATGTCAACAAATGATGGAGACAATGTTTGGTGACATCTGGGGATACAGTGAGGGATTGTAAGAGCGCGTTCGGCATGCCAAGAAGATTTTTTAGTACAAGAAATCAACTTACAGTATGTAGGCGTATTTATAACAATATCCATTTTCTGCCTTTAAGTCTAGTTTTATAGATTCAGATTGTGAGCACTGCAGCCTTTCACGATTTCCGCCTTACAGTTTTGATTTTACCAGACTTTGTGTCACACTTTTGTATTTAGTATATTTTATAAAGAGGGCTGTGTCACGTTTATCGAGACAGTCGGGACGAGCCACTTTGGCATGAGGCGAAGCCGCCTTCTTTGGAATGTTCCTTTAGCTGCGAGAGGAAGGAAACGTCTTGCTTGTTAGGGGAGTCTTGTGTCGGTGTGCCGAGTGTGTGCGCGTGTTTGTGCCGCCGTGGTGCCTGATGTGCTTTGCTGAGCGAGCCGAGGACAGGGAGACAGCCGAATGTGATTAAATTATAGAGGGAAAGCACGCTACCCGGGTCTTACTGAGACCAACATTGCGGGAACCCCTCACCCCCCCTCCTCCTCCTCCACCTCCTCCTCCTCCCATCTTTTCTCTCCTTCCCTCGCTCTTTCTCTCTCTCTCCCTCTCTCTCTCTGGTATGAGTAAAGGAACCCAGCCCCTCATAATCACAACAGTCTAGTCAGAGCTGGAGGGGAGAGGAAATTGGGTGTTGATGGGATTGCTGAATATGGACTGTAAGGTCATAAAAAACGCACTGATGCACTGTACTTAGGTACTGTAATGTGTGCCTGAATTTCATTATTGTTATAAACTCAGAATATGTATCTTCTCTGTGTCTAAATACAGTATTATAATGTGACAAAAAAATGGCTGCAGACTGAGTCTGATGGATGGATGGGTGGGGGTCTTTACTCCATCCTTGTGTGGGAGATACTGTATGCCCCTTATTCCTCAGCAGCCTAATGAATGAGCAGCAAAAAGCCTCCTGGGGATTCCCAGCTTGCAATCGGCGGGGGGGGGGGGGGGGGGGGGGGGTTCGGGAGGGGGGTGGAGGGGGGGTGCAGCCATGCGCTAATATTAGCCTCCATGTTGAGTGGCTGGATCACACATCCACACGCTATGCTTAGCATGTCTGAGCCATAAACTTCCATAGCATGACTCTGCAATCATGCTAGATTGTCTGTGTGGTCTACTTTCGTGGTCACATGATCACATATGTGTATTCAAATATTTACAAAACATTATGAGATATTCAAAAACACACGTCAGTGCTTTGGCACTTGCAAATATATGTGCATATGTACATATTCAATTTTACATTTGAATTCTGAGGGAAACCAGGCGCAGTATACAGCAAGGAAACATTTAACTTTAACTTGTAACATAGAGACAAGCTGGCAGAATAAAAATAGAAATAATGCAACACAGTGTTACATTAGGCTAATATCACAATGACTAAATTGTGTTTTAACAAGAAGAAGAAGATAATTTAACCTTAAATTGCGTCTGTGTACATACCCGGAGAGTAACTGCCATCTGCAGCCTGTGCTGTGCTGGATGCAGCTCCCAGTGGTACCTCGTGCTCCAACTCCAGGAGCCTATCTCCCCAACACAGAGCAGATCACCCTCTCTCCCTGCGGTGAATGCTAAGACGAGCTTACAGTTTGGCCTTCTAACATAACCTGCCCTTGACGTCAGGCTGTGGTTCACATATAGAAGTATCTGTCCTGCAGTATTTGTCTGCTGTTTTTTCCTTACAACAAATCACAGCATGATATAAATCGATTAGCCACCAACAGCCGGGATTATTTTAAACATTTCCTCCAAAATAGTTTGATTTGGAGTAGAGTTTTCTTTGTGCAAAAGCCAGAAATATCAGCCTGCGGTTGTGAACGTGTATCCATCGCGAACCTGTGCGAAGATACCAAAGAGAATCAATGTGTTCTTCCAATCACCCTCAATGACGTGGTCAGGCTCGGCCGGAGAGCGGATTGATCTATTTGAGCAGACACAATGTCAATACTGACGTCTATTCAGTGTAAGATGTAGCTGCTCCCTTGTCCTTCACACATGCATCCCTGCTACGTTTGCTGCTGCAGGTTATTGATTATGGCACATTCATCACTCAGACCCAACTTTATGATTTGTAGCAGCAACTGGAAAACTTAATTTTTATATTGAGGAACTACTGTATTAAATACTACAATAGGGACAGTGAAACAAGTCAAAATAATAATAATAATAATAATAATAATAATAATAATAATACATATTAATATCAAATATTTAAAAATAAAAAAAAGCTTCAAAACCTGGGTAACTAAATTACTCTCTCGTACATGACTGTGAATATTTTTTATTACAAAAGCTGAAAAAGAAGATGACCTAAGATAACCTTTCTATTATATCGTTTATATAAATCATTGCAGAGTGAGAGGAGGGTGAATAATTTCCATGAAAACACCTCAGGGATGGGGTTAAGATAGTTTTTGGATATGCCAATTTTAATCTCATATGTAGAGGGATGTACTTGTATAATTACTTGCATAATTGGTAGCTGTCATATCACTCTTAAAAAAATTAAAAAAGAAAGGTTACATTAAGCGTTACTAGAAAAGTAATAATACTACATATGACCAGTTACCACATAGATCTGTGGTCCATCTTGTGAAGGTGTGTAGAGAGAATTTTGGTGTGGGTATTCCTTCACAGATAGCGCCAGTGCACACACACACACACACACACACACACACCTCCATGCCTTTGCTCGGGGAAAACATGATCTATCTCCTGGCGGGCAGGCCAATTAAAAACCAATCAGGCTGCTCCGAGTACGCTGGTAATGGGAAAGCCACGGCAGTGGAGGAAGTGGAGCTGATTAATGGACATTTTCACCTTGTGGCATAACAGCCTCCCACAGGCATCCATCACCTCAGGGGACAACGTTCACCTACACCCCAGGACCCACACCCATGCCGCACTGTCAGACATATTGAATAAGTTGCAAATGTCTGAGGGTGTGATGATGAGCATAAAGTGTCAGACAGGGTTACAGTAGCTTTATATTACCCTGCCTGACCTGACCTGTAGACTGTTGTAAGGCGACGTTCTGACTAAATCTGGGCTGTTTTTCTCTGCATCCTTTCATGGCTACACATTAGAGGCCGTTTCAAATCGAGGGTATGCTGGTCAACTACCCTGGAAATGCAACTCCTGGAACATTCCTAATAGTATCAATAGCTAAACCTCTGCCCTCCTCTGGTATTTACAGGCTTTGTATTTGATGTTGCTACCTATTTTTTGTTGTTTTGTCAGGTAAAAGCTGGACTTTCCCACAGGGTGCAGACACATTTTTAACAGTCGGGTCAAGACGCTCTTGCTAAGGAGGAGTAGAGACAGTTGTTTTTTGTGGCTTTCCCTCTGGTGCCATTGTATAGCAGGAAGCATTCAAAAGAAAAGTATTAAATGGTGTGAGCGAGGTTCGTTCCATTTCGGGAGCTGCTGTGACCTACTTCACACAGCCAAGCAGCTAGCTGTAAATAAGGATTTTCATAACCTGGTTTGGCCTTTTCCCATTAGAGGCACAACTGTGCCTTGAAGAATATTACAAAGAGCACAGGAGCAGCTGTTTGGAGCGCCGCTACGATATCATCAAAGCACTGACCTTGAGTGTGCTTGTGTTGTTGTCATGCGATTACAATTAGTTTTAGTCCTACATTTAGCATGGACTGAAGGTTGTGCATGCAAACCACGATAGAAAGGGAAGGGACAAAAGCAGGCAACTCAATCTTTTGTGCCCCCTGCTAAACCATCTGTATTAATTCCCCTGATATCCTGCCTACACACACCATCAGGGAGGAAGTAACAGATTCTAATTCTAGCTAGTTTAGTGAGCTACACCTCACATCCATCAAGCCGTAGCTGAAAATTGACATGAAGCTCAGTGATGCGTGCAACCATCGGGTGTGTGCCTCATACGTTACTCATGCAAGATGAACATGCTGTATTTTTATCAAACATGGTAAACAGACATTTATTTTTAATTCAGAGTTTTTTAGGCTGTCACAAAAAAATGGTAGAAAACTTGCAACCAATGGGATGGCAGGAGTTTGGATGAAGCACTTTGTTTTACCTGTGGTAAAAACTTGTAGTGAAGTCAGATTTCTTTTCAAGTTCAGCCTGCTTATTTTGCATAAACTTTTACAAATTTTTGCATAAACTTTTACAAATTGAATCAACTCTTAACATCGGTGGACTGTTGACATTTTTCTCTGTCGTAACAAAGTCAAGATGAATCAGAAAACACAATGTTTCAATGACAACAACACCCGCCTCCTCAGCACTGACGGTATCAGTCCACAGATACTTTGGGTCAAAGAGACAAAGAGTTTGGTTCGGGCCGGATGTGTGAGTCTTTTCATCACTGTTAGGCTGTTTCAGAGGACTTGTATATAGGACGGAATGTAGCCGAGGAAGAGAAGAGACAAGAAGAGGATTCTGCATGTGCGAGTGTGGCACGATATTGGAAAATGATTACCAAACAGGCATCCATTATTCAACAGGGCAATCAGGGAGGGCACAATCTCCTTATTTATACTAGCTGTGTAAATCAGATTTGTCGCTTTTGATCACTCTAAAATCTCCCAGTCACACACCGGCAATATTGGGCGAATATTACACTGTCTAATGGGTAATTGATGACGGCGTGTGACACCGGTCAAGACGAATGGATGGCCTACAGGAGCGAGCAGGGGGAGGGTTGGAGGTGTGGGGAGAAGAGATGACGAGTGTAGCGCTGGATTCAGCGGGCGTATCACAGTTCTCCTCTTATACAGGCTTCATCCTGGTTCCATCGAGGACAGAATATGAATCCAGAAATGATATTGTGTTAAGCAGTGTTTGATTCTATCAGGACTCAAATAGTTATCGACAGAGAGCATTTTTTTTGTTACATTTTATTTTTCGTGTACTGAATGGCTTTATTTAAGCCATGGTGGAGTACGCTTAATTGAAAATTCAAATAAATGCGGCTGGTGTGTGGAGTGTGGTGTGTGTGCGAATAAATGTGTGTGTGATGGTTTTATACGGGTGTGTGTGTGTGTGCGCCTGTACTACAGCGTTGGGAGGCAGGCAGGCAGACATGATGTGCTCTGAGTTGCAGCGTCTCTGTGAGGGTGGCCTGACCTCTGCCTTCAGCTCCGCTTCACAGGACAGCAGCAAATAAGAGGTGTCATCGCATGACAGCAGCATAGCCTCTCTTTAGGACTGACGGCTCATCGAATACACACACACACACACACACACACACACACACATACGGTACCAAATGCGAGTCTGCGGGCAGGTCCGTGTGTACACATGCATGCAAACATGCAAGTCGAGGCAACAGTTGGAATATAAACAGACATAGGCGCATAAATATTGACACACGCACACACTTCCACACAAATTCCCAGGAAAACACAGTGCAGATCAATAACTTTGTTTCGTGAACATACAGCTTTTGTTTGGGGAACAATGATTTGGATTCAATTTTGACCACTTAGCGCTTACGGCTTGCTTTGACTAGCTCCGAAAATCAAACTCAGATGCAGAAAGGATTGTGTCAGACAACAATCTGAGCACACTCATTTTTGATTTGGTTCCTTTTTAGGGGGTGTGAGGACGGTGATGAGAACTGGAAAGGCCATTTTAGTGTAGATAATCTGTGTCTCTGTCGTGTGCATTTGAGTCAGATCGATTCTTTTTTTTTTTTTTTTTTTTTTTAGTCCAGTTTTTAAGGAGCCCGGTTGCGGTGTGACATTTTGTCGGTTATCAGTAAATCCATCACATACAGGCATGAGAATGCAATCTCAGTGTGTCAACAGAGGCGAGAAAATATTATTTGTTGTAACTTTTAGGGAATTATAAGAAGTCATTAAGGTGCAACAGTAGGTATTTTGACAGAGCATGCAACGTCAACAAGGCTTGACCACTGCTAGCGATGGTGTGTATGGCGGCTCCTCGGGGGCTTCACTGTCAAATAATCAGTGCGGTAAAGAGAAAAGGTGAACATGCGTACCTCAGGTCTTGTGTTTTTACATGTTTCCAGTGTGTGCATGTTTGTGTGTGTGTGTTAGTGTGGGTGAGTAGACAGAGACGCCGCTCCTAAAACTAGGGCATATCTACTTGCCACCTGGAGGCCTCCTCAGACACGGCCCCCTGAAACCGCTGACAAGGCACCTCTGGGCCTTCCTACTAACTCCCCTCAACACACACACCTACAGAGCTACACACACACACACACACACACACAGTTCTAGTTGCTCTACTTGCATGTACCCTCTCCCTGTCTGTCCTTCCTCTGTCATTTCATTTATCTTAGCCTGTCTCTCTCTCTCTCTCTCTCTTTCTGTCTCTGCACACATACTCTCTCTCCAGCCTCCCCTCCCGAGTGTCTCCCAAACATCATGTGTGTCTCTTCCCCCTGTACCCTCCCTATCACTCCTCCAGAGCTCCAGCTCTGACTGCAGTGCATCTCTGTTTCATTGTTACCCTGGTCTCTGTAACAGGATTTTCCCTCCACGTCCTGGTGGATGATTAGTTCAAATATAACTGTGTGGAAGGGGATGGAGGAGGGGGGAGGCAAGTTTTGCCTTGACTCCTTCATCTCAGTTCAGCGGTTAACGAGGGGGATGGATCACATATTTACTGATAACAGGGAGGATGCCATCGTTTCTCATTCCTTCTCACCAATTGCGCCCCACAGTCCCATGCATAATAAATCAGACCCTCTGTGTCAGCATCAGTCTCTGCATACAGACAAGAAAGTCATAGTGTGCAGTGTGATCTTCTACAAAATGCAGGAGGAATTCGGAGCTCTCGCACTCAGAGCCGGCTTTCTCGCTTCCCTTCCATTGCTGCAATGTATTCAGGTCATTCTTAGGTCTCTGTTAAAAAGCTTCTTTGCTTTGCCTGTGTTAAGCTCCCACATCTTGTTCATTTTACTCAAATCTGTGTACCCCCTGCCCTGAATAAATAGCGCTACACGTTTTAGTTCTTTAGTCTTAGCCCTCGCCGCCGCTCGCTTGCCGAAAGAAGGCACTGCCCTGCTCTTGTAAATGACCTAATTTTCCTGCTCGGCCCAGCGTTTTCCGATGTGAGCCGTTCCAAAATAGCTTGGCTACAGCAAAGCGTGGCAAACTCATTTCCATCTTGCATAACAGGGACCAAACATTCCCCCCCCCCACCACCCTCTTCCTAAGCTCATTGGCGAGATGGCACATACTCTCACAGGCTGAATATCAGCTTCCCACCTCATTGTATGAGGAAGATGGTGATATTATGCATTTCACTAATTCATTTTTTATCCCACTGTTTGTGCGTTGTGCCTGTTCAGTCTTTCATATTTATTGAACATGACGTTTCTGAGTGTAAATCTGAGTTGGTTGAGGAAATTAATAGATTTTATGTGTTTAGTCAAGAATAGAAAATAAAGAAATGGAAAAGGATACGTAGCCACGCTGCAATTCTAAATGATTCCAAAGGATTCACCATATTTCAGACATAGCATATACTATGATCTATATTTCATACCATAACAACATCAAAATAACTCCTCATAGGCTATAAAAAGCCCATTACATTGCAAGCCCTGCACAATATCACAGTAAGACGGCATTACAGAACAGCACAAGGACCGTACATGCAATTGTCCCGTATCTACTCCCTGTCATTGAATTGGCTTTGGATGGAGATAATGAGGAGTAGGGGGTTGAGAGAGGAATCATTATTTTACCCATGGCTGCGGCGCTTCTTAACGGGGTCTGTAGGGCGCCTTCACCAAGCTAATGTAGAGAAATGGAAACAGATGGAAGGCATGATTATTTGATCTGCAAAGAGCTTTTGGTGGGCTTTGTAGTAACTGGACTAGACTGCTTAGAGGCAAGAGAGTGGGTTGTATATGTTTGTGTGTGTGTGTGTGTGTGTGTGTGTGTTAATGTGTCTAGGTGTGGGTGTCTATTGTTTGTGCATGGACGCACATGCGAATGTTTTTGTCCATCTGTTCTCGTGTTTGAGCACATCACATGTGCCTGCGTGCATGTTTGCGTACTCCTCTAATAACAATGAGATTATTTGTTTCACACTACAAACATATGGCCGTCTAATTAGGATTGAGCAATGAGCAGTGATACAGGTAGAAAACTAATTCAGACAGCACTCACAGTGTACAGGACTGTCAGCGTGAGTGTGTTGCTTTGCCATGCTTCCTGTTAATTTTGGACCTGTGGGCAGAAGGCTGGTTTAGTGTGTGAAGGGCGTTCCATTCTCAACTATTCATTCACAGATAGAGATTTGCACAAATGCACTGAGAGAGCGCAGGTCACATCTGCTTCACTCCTACACACACATGTTGTATACACACATACATCGGCGACAGTGCCTCTACCGTACCACCCGAAAAATACGTAAACACACATCAAACATGTGGCATATGGCTCTATACTGTACAAACACACACACACACACACACACACACACACAGAGGAATTAGTCAGGCTCTGGATTATTCTATTGATCTTACTGCAATGCTGGAGTTGTCTCCATACTCACAGCTACCGCAGCACTCCCATATACTTGCACTGCGTACATACATCGGGCTACTGTATGCACGCAGATAAACCCAATAACACACACACACATTCACTCTGACAAATCATACAGCCTCTCTTACTTTCTCCCTCTGTTTTTGTCAAACACACACACTCACAGTCACTGAATGGGGTACATTATCACATGTGGTTCCCTGTCAGGCAAGGGGTTGGGGGACGTGACTGGCTGGTATGTGTGTGTGACTGGCGGGTCACACCTGCCAACCGTACTCCATAGGCTGGGTGCTGATGCTATCTGACAGCCTGGCTGCCATGGCAAGATGTGTGTGTGTGTGTGTTTGTGTGTTCCATGACCGTTTGTATGAGTCATTGTTATGCCCCCGCTGCTTTTTCCCCCCCAGAGGACCCTCCAGTGTCTGACTGGTGGTTTCAGTGTGTGTCTGCGTGTCTTTGTGGCTTTTGTCTGGCTGCGTGTTCAGACCCTATTAACAGCTGGCCTCTTACTCACACAGTAAACAAACACGTTGAACCATCAAATTTTTTTTAGTGATCTGGTCTCGAGTAGCATTTGCACCATGCCTCTGCAGCACATTCAAATATGCACCGTGCTGAAACACTCGCACTCTTCATCTGCTGTGTGCTCGTATCTGTAACACAGCAATCTGCTGTAATTCATGGGAAGGATTTACATTAAAGAACAACACCTTTGGCAAATTGTCTCATTGTAATGCAAATCACGTCGCTTTAAACTTAATGTTTCAGCCTACTTCACATCGCGTGTATAAACGACTACTTTCAGGATGTGACTCTCAGACACCATTCTTCAATCATGGCCGCCACAGACCCAGCATTATGAAGCAGCTGTACCCTCCAGTGCCTCTCAGCAGCACATGCATTTGGCTGAAATATTCAGCACAGCTCCCAGCATTACCTTGCATGTATAATTACCGGATATGCTGCCTGCCGCTGATAACTCTCCCAAACAATGTTTGAAGGGGGAAGGCGGCGATGAATTCCCAATGAAGTGTGAAAAAGACTGATTAAAATTGCCGTGGTCAAAAGCCAGCGCACCAGTGTGTTCTGCTCTCGCGGACCAGGGGAGATGGGAAGACAGGCTCTGCAGTTGAGATAGCAACCCTTTTTTTTCCTATACTGTGCTTGGGATTGATTTTTGGTTTCTATTTTGGTCCACAGTGGAAATTATATTGGCATATATTTTTATATTTTTGTGTTTTGGCTGAGCTTGTCATAATAATAATACTAAAAAAAAAAAAAAACACATTTGGTGCAATCCTTGAACAGTTCCAGTCAGGCAATGGTTGGCTGCACAGCATAAATTCTCGTAGTCGGAGAGGTTCATGTGAACCTGATTGTTTATTTATAAGAACAACAGAAAGGTGACAAAAGAAGTCCTGAAAAATGTTGTTTGAAGACGCTCACTTCATGATCCTCAAGAAAAGTGCGTTTCCGAGTATCTTTACAGGCTCTGCAGCTGTCTGCGTTTAACTGTTTATGAATGATTACACACATATGAATTTTGGTTTTATGTGTTTTTGCACATAGATGTGTGGGTGAGTGTGTGTGTGTGTGTGTGTGTGTGTACATACACCTGTGTGTGGCTGTTGCACCAGAGCCAAGGCGCCCAGGAGCCTATTTGCAGAGTGTAGGGAGGGATGGATGGCGTCTCAGTCGAGGCGTGTGGGCGTCAAGCTCAGGGCACCTAATTACAGCCCCGGCTCCTACAGCCTGCCTGCGTCTCCCTCAGCCCCCCGTGTTTGGGTGCATCTTCCCTGGAAGAGTCAGATGATACGCTCCCCTTGTCTCCGAAGCTTTGGTCTCAGGAGGGCTCCACCTTAGCACAAAGCATGGCTGTGTCTGATTAGCTGATTTAAATGAGATCCCTATAGATGGCTATATTGTCATTCTCTTTGTTGACACTTAAAAGAGAAGCAGCCAGACAGCCAGCTGACATGTTTAGCTCTTCAGCTTGATCAGATTTATCGATTATGTCTAACAAGTATTGGCGTTAAACATCTGTAGGGGCCTCATCTGGGCTAGAAACTAGTTAGCCAGTTAGATAGCCATGTGTTTCTGGGCTAACAAGCCCTGACTATCTTGTTTCTTCCATTCTTCACTTGTACACTGATGTACAGTTCAATAATTGGTGGTTATTAGTGACCCTGCTGGAAGAGGAGCTGGGCAGCCGGTTAACCCTTTCCTCCATAAAGGACAGCAGTCGTCTTTCATCTCATTTCAGAGGATTAAAAGGCAGCGAGATGGCAAGCGAGAGACAGAGATGGATGCCTATAGTGGGGGTTGGTTATTATTTTTTTGCCAGCAGCAGATGCCAGGCACAGTGGCTTCAACCGGGCACACTTTAAAACACAACACAGCTGCCTTCTCTGCATCTGGGCACCAGATAGAAAGAGGAGGGAGGAGAGAGGAGAGGAGCAGAAGAGAACAAGTAAAAAAAAAAAAAAAAGGAAGACAGGGAATAAGAATGAGAGAGAGCAGGAGACGGGGTGTAGGGAGAAACAGAGGGAGCACGAGGGAAGAAGAAGGAGGAGAGAGAGAGGAAGAAACAAAGGCTGACACAGATAACATCTATCAGCACAGCACAAACATGGGGCCGGGTTTACCATTATAAATGGAGAGATACCCACATCCCCCCTCCCACTTCATCCCCAGTTTAGCATTCCCTTCCAAAAGCTGGGAACCACTAACTGGGCCAATCCACAACAGGGATTAGCTATCTAGCTGCAGAGGCATTTAAATGTGCTCGTAGCAAACTCTGCGCTTTATGTGGGAGTGACTGTAAACACAAAAACATACTGAAGAGGAAGAACGGTTTACTCTCTTGTTTTTTTACTGTTTTTTAAGGGATGTCACTAAAGAGGAGAGCTCGGAAACAGAGTATGATATTCTAGCATTACATTAAAACATTTATTTTAATATTTAATACATGAAAGAATCTGTAACAACAGAACACCACGCAGAAGGAAAGAATACTAAATGCAGGAAAATGTACCGAGAATTCACCAAGGATGTGAAATACGCTGAAAAATAATGAATATCATGAGATGAATGCGTTGTATAAGACTGATGGAGATGTTGACCTTACATTGACTTTAATGAATATACTGTATACGACTCTGTATGTGCTCAGTGCCCAGGGGAAAATGTGTTGAGTCGCTCTTTGAAAGCTGCCTATTGAGCTGTGATATGCAAAACAGACGTAGATTGAAATTTCCTTTCTTTCTCGCTCCCCACCTGTGGACAGTGGCGGAGGGCAAAAGTCAGCGCAATTGAAAAAGGAATTACGCACTATTATTATTTTACAATATGTATAATTTCAAAGACCCTTGCCACCACAGTGTGCTTGTTTCTCTCGATAGGTCTCTCTTTCCTCCCCTCTCCCTCTCCCCTTTTCTTTTGTTCTACCTCTATTAGAGTTGTCCTTGACTGCCGAGTGAGCGCACAGTGCAGCCTTTGGTTGAGAGGAGCCAGTCAAACGCTCTCTCGCTCTCCTGTTGAGACAAGAATAGGAGAGGACATGGGGTAGCGAGAGAGACAGAAAGGATGGCGAGAAAAGAGAAGAGGGCGCCTTTTTCAATTCGGCAAACATCTTCCCAAAGCCGCAAAGAGCAGTGAATGAGACACGAGGAGTATTTGCAGGAAGTTGGTCTGATGACTAAGCGTCTGAAGACAGAGGCGAGCTCGGGGCATGTTGTTTGGAAAGACAGTGAATGAATAGACACTGTCTGCCAAGAAAGAAAGTCTCAACAATCGTGGTGCATGTGGAGGTTTCGGTCCTGGAAAACCTTCTCCTCGTTGCAGAACGGCTTCTATTACATCAAATGTGAATACAAGATTAGTATGGCGAGTACTGCAGAAGCTTCTGGTGACAGCGTGGTGGCCTCACAATTAAATATCAGCACGAGTCACCAGTCGATAACCCTCCGTACCATTTTTATAATATAAGAAGGTTCAAAGTGTTGGCTGCGTGTTAAAGGTCGAGTAGTGTCAAAGTGTTAAATCTGAAAAGATGAGATTTAGGCTCCGCTCATAACACCAGTCCTTTTTCCTGTCATGTCTTTCTGAAATTGGAGTACCAGCTACAACCTGAATGAGGTTAGGGGTTCATGTTTGCCATTTCACTAAAGCACGCAGACGCAGACAGACATACAGTAAGACAGGCAAATAAACAGATTACAGACAGATGGACAGGCAGACAGGTAAACAGGCAGATAGACGAGCAGGCAAACAAATAAAGACACAAACAGATGACGAATAGACAGGCAGATAGTCAGGCAGATTGGCAGAGCGGCTGACAGCCTGGCCGCTTTCCGCCAGAGAGGTATTGGCTAGAAAGAGTGGCTGGCAGGCAGACAGGCAGATGGACAGGCAAGCACCCATGCACACAGACACAAAAGCAGACAGACAGGAGGACTGGAGGAATAATAGATAGAGAGACAGACAGGCATGGAGAGCAGCAGACAGAAAGGCAGGCAGAGAGGTTGCCAGACAGACATGCACCGTTGGTAGCAGGACAGGCGGTTGGCGTAGGAAGGAGACATGGGGACAGCAAGTGCCTCTGGCAGAGAGGGAGAGCGAGATAGAGGGAGACAGAAATAGAGGGAGGGTGAGAGAGAGAGGGATGAGGTCAGTGCACGGCTGGCTGGCTGACTGTTGATCTGTGGCACCGGGCTGGCAGAAGAAGCTCCTCAGGGAGAGAGCAGCTCCACACAGCCTCCGTCTACATCCCCGCAGCCCTCCACCCATATCTTCATCCCTCCATCCTCCAGCTGGGATGGAGAGACAAGCCTGTGAGGGGAGAGGCTTTTAGCAAACAGAGGCACAGACAGGTTAAAGAAGGCAAACAAAAATTAGGAGTCAGAGTGACAAATGCCATTCAGTAATATTCAAGGAAAGACTCCTCTTCTCTTCTCTTCTCTTCTCTTCTCTTCTCTTCTCTTCTCTTCTCTTCTCTTCTCTTCTCTCTAACAAACAAGGACATTCTGACAGGACTGCCACATGGGGCTCTGCATGTACCCCAAGGCTTTTAGAAAGAGGGGCATGTGATACTCACGGGTGCCTCTCGTCTGATGATAATATGGATATATAAACTGCACGTTTGACCAAGAATTTAAACATTTCTGCCTCACAGATAACTCGTTCTACCCTCAGTATGTCATATTTACATTGAGAGCATTTAGTTGGCACTGTTATCTAAAGCAAGTTACAGTGACGCCGACAGCAGTGTGAGCTTTCCGGATCACATTAGGCTGTAAACAAGCAGGACTTAACCAATAAAACATAGCAGTCAGAGGCAGATGAAGCAAACATTTCTATTTCTGGAGGAAGTAAAAATAAACAATGTAGAAAAGGTTTCGTTTATTTCTCAAAACAGAACTAAACATAGCTGTTACTGGTACAGCATGTGTCATATAATATTTCCTGATCATATTTCCTGACCAGCCCGGTGAAAATACATTGCGCAATGTTGAAAATGCCAAAGGAAAAGTCTCTGGCTTGCTAAAAAGCCTGTGGAGGTATTTTCAGGACACAGACGAAATATTAGAGTATTATGGTCGTTTTGACTTACCCCGTGTTTGGACAGTTGAAATATTGGATCAGTATGTCGATATGTGATTTGAGGTGCTGAGGATGTTTTTTTTTTTATGGCTCTCTCTCAGCTAGAGTTACACAAGGTTAATGTTACAGCCGTGTGTGGGAGTGTGAACGTGTGCGTGCGTGCCTGTGTGTGCGTGTTTTGTGTGTGTGTATGCATGTGTGCGTTTTGCTGCAGGGTGCAAAGCTGCTCCAAATGTCCATCTGCCGAGTTCACAATCCACCTGAGCCCAGTCACACATGCACATGTGCACCCTCACACACACACGCACACACACACACACAGGCAATTGCACCCATGCTCCCATCCACACATTTACACACACACACACACACACACACACACACACGTGCAGAAAAATATTCACCTGTATAAGCCACGCTGAGTGTTTTCCTTGTTTCAGCTCTGTCTTCATTCTCACAAGCGTTTGCATAAAAACATCCCGCCTTTTCTCATACTGTCACCTTGATGTAGCTGCAATACGCAGTGTGATATCAACATAACAAGTTTCCTGACAAAAATCCAGAAATGCACATATACATATTTCACAACAGGTGTTAAGAGAAGTACGGGGGAATGGAAAGAATGCGGTGGAAGAGACCATACACTCACAAACAGACAAAACAAGCACACACAAACACGCTTACTGTAATGTCTGCGTGTACGTTTACATACACACACCGTTCGTGTTTGCAGATGATTGTTTTTTCAGCTTGTATTTCAGTGTGGGCATGTGTGCTTGGCACACCGAGTGCCAAGCTGATAATTATTGAAACGAGCCTGTGACTTGCTGTCTCTGGTACGACTCCGGCAAGATCTCGGAATCAAATTAATTTACAAGTGCCACATTAAGCACCTGTTTCTATTCTGAGGATTTGGTATATGTTTTCAGTGACACGAGGCACAGTTCAGTCACTATATTCTCTTACAGTAATTTGGATAAGGACAAGTGTGTGAGCTGTTATGTCCAAATAAATGCTGCTTTTATGGGTGTTGTGCTCACTTATTCATCCACTTAGTGCAGAAGCAGCCAACGTCAGCTTCAGAGCAGCCAAACAGGTGCCATGCAACTAACATTTTATAGGTTTGATAATGTGCAGAAATGTTTAACTCTTTATTCCATCTGGATTTTAGGACTTTCTCTTTCTTTAGCTGCGAGAGATTTGTTGTGACAAAATTATTTGCACATTATTGTGCAACACTTTGTTAAGACGAGAAGAAATTATAGTTTAAAGTATGCCATAAATACTAATCTAGCTGCTAGTACCCTTAAAAAAGTACCACATGTTAAGGCCTTCATTGCTCTACAGACGCCAGACATTTTGACGCATCATAGCAGGAAAAGCGCATGTGTTACTAATAATATTAATGACTTAATGATGACTTTCCATTCAAATGTATCACAGATTTTAACCAAAGCGAATTAATATTTGTTTCTATCCACTACCATACTGTGATTATTGGGAGCTGGTTCACCGAGATAGGCAAGAGGTGGCACCGGTTCTCATGTTGAGAAGAAGAGTGCGCAACAAGATGTCGTCACCAGAGATTTCTATAACAGACGATAACGCATTACAATCTCTGTTAATAATATGAAATAGTATGCACAGCCGTCAAGTGGGCGTGGTCTCCTCACCGCCGATCTCCAAATCTTGTTTGGGAGTGTTATGAACATCGCGTGGATGGATGAAGACAGATTATGTTGTGTCAGAGACGGTTCACAAAGTTTTAGTTCAGTTGTTATAGATCGTCTTTGGTGATACAGGCCGACGATTCAGCACTGACAGAGAGAAGAGATATGTGCGTTGCCTGATCTCATGAGAGTGCATGGCTGCTGAGACAGAGACTGATGTCAAACAAAGTTACTTTTCTCCGAATTTATTGGTCTGAAAAACGTCATTTTTGTGTCAGAATGTTCACAAGATATGTAGCTGGTGAAGTTCTCTGATTAGAGTCAGTAGACTGAGGACCTGCTGCTGGTTTTTGAACACAAGATGAATTGAGTTTGCTGTGATTTGACACAATAAACAGATCAAAAGTAGCTACATCTTGATGGTAATTTATAAAAAGTCTGCTGAATTATTTCATAGTAACATATAACCGATAGCTGGAACAAACATGGCATCAACATAGCTGCAGACAGCGCGAGTGAATGGACGGACATGATGGACATGTGACATTCTGTTTGCTTCATGTATTACTTTGAACGTTAGTCGTCTCATTGGTCCACAGAGATCTGATGGTTGTTACTTTTTGTCTTTTCATATTTGTTTCCAATCATCAGTCTACACTCAATATCCCATGATGACAAAGCAAAAACAAGAATTTAGAATAGTTTTGCAAATGTATTGAAAACAACTAAAATGTAACATTGACATAAGTATTCAGACCTTTGACACTTATGTAGCTCCCATGTCTCTTTGAGATTTTTCTACATCTTGATTATAGTCCAGCTGTGGTAAATTCAAATGATTGGACATGATTTGGAAACTCACACACATGTAGGGTCTCAAAAAGGCAAAAGTCATGAGGTGGAATGAACTGCGTGCAGAACTCAGAGACAGATGAAAACAATGTCTGGTGCATTGAAGGTTTCCCAACGCAATTATTTTAAAATGGAGTTAGTTTGGAACGACAAGGACTTTTCTTAAAACTGGCTGACCAGCCAAACTGACCAAACTGGAGGCAATAATTCACTGTTGAACAGGACAATGACCCCAAACAAACAACCAAGACAACGCAGGACTGGCTTGGGGACCACCCTGTAAATGTCCTTGAGTGGCCCAGACTTGAACCCAATCAAACCTCTCTGGAGAGCAATGAAACTGGCCGTCCACCAACTGTCTCCATCCAGCCTGACTGAGCTTGAGAGTATGTGCAGAGAAGAATGGCAGAAAATCCCCAAACTCCAGGTGTGCAGAGCTTGTCGCGTCATACCCAGGAGGCTGTAATCGCTGCCAAAGGTGCTTCAAGTCTGGATACTTATATCAGTGTAACATTTCATTGTTTTCTTTTTAATACGTTTCTAAAATCCTGTTTTTGCTTTGTCATTATGGGGGACTGAGTGTAGATTAATACGGGGAAACCTTTAGCATAAAGCTGAAAAAAGTGAAGGCTCTGAACACTTTGTGAATGCCCTGTATGTGGTGCGGATCTCAGGCCACACAGCTAACCCCCCTTCTTTTTAGGGGAATTTAAAAAAAACCCAGTACAGAATCTATTAGACCCAAGGTAGCATATGCATGTACAATTTTCACATCTGAATCAGCAGCCGCTTGGGATGCCAAGCCTTAGACTGCAGGGTGTATTATACCACTCTATTAGCAGAACCCCTGCACCCAAGTTAACACAGGAGATGTTTTATTTAAGAAATACAAGCTTATGACACACTCAGACACTGAATAACAAAAAATACTAAATCAGGGACAGTGAATCTAATTCCGTGGGCAACTCTTGTGTTTTTGTTCAGATGTGTGGACTGACTTCCGAGCATTTCAGACAGGGCAGTAGGCGGTAAAGAGGGCACAGTCTGCCGGTGTTTGTGTGGTCCTTTGAGACTGCTCTCTGGCTTTCGGGGGAGCTATTTTGAATTACCGTGTGATTCATTCAAATCGAAAACAAATTCTCTCATGTTGTCCAACACCTTTGACTCCCACACTGAGAAAATATAGGTCCTATTTGAGCGGAGAGTGAGGGGACATTTTCTATTCCGTTCTATTAGGCTGCTATTTTTGGTGCCACAGGATACCCAGTGACTGTGTAGAGCCTTGTCAGTGACGAATGTGTTTGTGTGAGAAACGGGTGGGGTGCCTTCCCACAGGAAGGTATGCATATGTGTGTGTGTGTCTGTGTTTGAGATGGATGGAATTGGGGGGGGGGGGGGGTATTCAGTGTTTTTCTATCTCGCCTGCAGGACTGTGTGTGTGACAGAGAGAGAGAAAAAAATGTGTGTACAGTGGCAGGGTGTTCTCTCTCTCTCTCTCTCTCTCTCTCTTTCTGTCTCTTGCTCTCTCGCTCTTTCTGGCTCGCTCCCCTGAGGTGATTCAGTGTGTGTATGCCCATTAGCTTGCCCGAGTGTGCGTATACCTCTGAATGTGAATGTCTGCAATGCTGTGTGTGTGTGTGTGTGTGTGTGTTTGCCTGCTTGCCCGCCTGCCTGCTTCAGTGCCTGCACTGAGATACAGCATGCCAAGCTGGGGGTCTCTTGTGTGTGTGTGTGTGTGTGTGTGTGTGTGTGTGTGTGTGTGTGCCGTGCCTGCTGTCATCCTGAGGTAAAGCCTCAGGACATATAGGGTCATGTGACAGACAGCCCTATCTGTCTATCTGCAGACTGCATCATTGGTATTCTGGGTAGACACTGGCAGCAGAGCAGGAGGAGGTGGAGGGGGGGCAAGGGTGGGGGTGGTAGAGAAAGTGAGTGAGGGAAAAAAAAGAGAGAAAGAGAGAGAGGGATTTTGTGGTGATAGAACGAGAGAAGAGAACAATAGAGCTCATCAGTGCATTGAGACCTGGGTGCAATCAGACACACACACGCACGCATACACAAATGAGTACATGCATTTGAACACTGTATATAGACCTGTGCATCTCTACCTGCACACCATCCACATGCATAGGCAGCGATGGTAAATGCAAGCACACACACATCCTGTATAATATACAGAACACACACACACACACACACACAATGGTGTCCTTGTTAATTCAGGAGGGAGATCTGATATGAATAACGAGAAGGACGATGCCACGAGGACTAAATGCTGGAAAATGTCATCAGCGGCAACACAAAAGGAGCTATTTCATTAGTTAGGGCAAAGCTCTCCAACACAGCTCAGACTATCATAGCTTAGGGTGAAACTCCCCATCTGATGCGCTCAAAGACAGCTAACCTTCAAAGACGCTTCGCCATCCCTTTCACTGCAAAGATACTGCAAGCCGTCTATTCGGATTGATCCCTCTGTCTGTCTCGTGAGGAAAGATCGTACAGTAAATAAGCATTAAGCCACCACTGACAGACGGCCACATGCAGGGGTATCAGTTCACTAACCAAAGGCCCGGGATCTAATATCATTTGCCAGCAAAACATTCAGATCTGCTTATATCGAAATTTCTGAGGACAAGTGGAGCAATCTGTGATGACTGAGGAGATGCTGTTATTGGCCTGCATTACAGTTTACTTACTTATTTAAGTGGCAGTTGTGACGCTAAAAAAATGCAAAAAAAATGTAAGGAATGCATCACGTTTTTAACACAGAGTTTGTACATGACTGCTAACTTGAATAAGATCGATTACTGAAGAAGAAAAAGATACTTGTTGGGGTCGAACAAAAAACAGATCAGATTACCATCCTCAAACAGCTAATTCTTCTGAGGCTTTGCTCGTGGGTTTAGGGTTTGATTGTGTTTATCAACTTTCTTGGGTGCCTCTGAACTGATTTTTGTGTTAAGGATTTTTTTTTTTCCAGGGGAGATCATATATCATATCCAAACGATAAGACCTTTATGCGCACTCACAAGCGCCTTCTTTTACCACACTAGCTAATGCTAGCTTAGAAAACGAGACATCAAAAAACGACGGCATCAGCAGAGTTCAACACACAAAGTCAATGCATGTAGAATGTATTTTGATGGTGTGGTTTCATTCTGAAAGTTCCACATTAATTAGCTACTGAGGGGCTAATATAATCTGCCAACGAAAGTGACAGCCAGTGCTGGGTAAAAATGTTGTACTTCAAATGGAATAGGACCAAAAGAAGCCAATTGTAGTGTCAAGACCTGAGCCATATAAAATGTGAGCTGCATTAGGCAGTTGTAGTTTGCATTGGTTCATAAATCTTTATTGAGAGACAGACTCACTTGCTCAATTGTGCCTAAATAATTTTCCATGTTCGCTCTCTTTAATTGTCATTCACATATGCAAGAAAATGCTCGCGCTCCTGGACGTAGCGCAGGTCTCCGGCTCTGAGGGAGTCTTGGACGCTCCCTTCGTGGCCTCACGTACAACAGTAGAACAGTGTATCAGCGGTGTTGTTCTCTATAGGTGTTTTCCTGCAGCTATTTCAAGTCTTGGGGGTGTGTCACTCCTCAACCTTGGTGTTCTATAGGTGCTGAAGATGAAAGATGGTGCTAACACCTCTAAAGGCGTAAATCACCTCCCTCTCCCCATTGCCTCCCCCTCTCTCTCGTTCTGTCTCGCCTCACAACCTCCCCACCACCACCACCACCACCACCACCAGCACAACCACTCTCTTCCACTCCCTCATTGCAATGTTGTTCTCTTCACTCGCTATCTGTGCTGAGAGGTGATTGGAGTCTTCCCAGTCTGATAATGGGCCACGTACACACACATACACACACACACACACACACACACACACACACACACCTTTTTACAGCCACAGAGCAGAGAGAGAGGGAGAGTAGGAGACTCATCAAGTAATTAAGGCCCTGGCTCTCCCTTGGAAATTAAAGGAATGGCCCTTTGCTCTCCTCTCTCTCTCTCTTTCCCTCCCTCCCTCTCTCCCTCTCTCTGTCTCTCTTCCTCTTCCTGCTGGGCTGATTGCTGTCTGGCTTCTCTCCTCACCTGAGTATTTCACTCTCTCTCCCAGGCAGCCAACCCATAGTGCATTGTGCTGGTGATTACCCCACTGTGGGTAATTGCGGCGGCGGTTCGCTCGATGTTATTTCTCCCCACTCTCTGCCCTCACAGAGGAGGAGGCACCTCCCTCCATACAGAGGGGTGGGCGAGTGGGTGGGTGCACTTTTAGCTGTTTGTGTGTCCTATTGGGAGGAGGGAAGCTAATAATGAATACACTGCATGTGTTCCTGTGTGCATTGTATATATTTATTTATTTTCATCTGTGTGTATGTATGTGTGTGTGTATTGTGTGTGTGTGAGTACGGTGAAGCCCAGCAGGTCATGCACACGGTCAGTTCCATCTCTCATGTCCTTGAAGAGCAAAGCGAGTCAGAAAACTGCTTTTACCTTGGCTCACTCTTGCTCTTTGATAAGAGCAGGAAAGTCATAAAGAGCCAGTCCACTTCACTATCTGACAGCTTCTTTCACCCTTGAACCTCAGTGTCTCCGACAGCACCACTGTGTCCAAAGATATTTTGTGGGAAAAATTCTGACCGACAGGCAGATCCATTTTTTTAAGCTGCTGTAACAAGAATCACCCAATATTAAAGTATGATAAACGTTGATTTAACTCTGTGGTTAGCTCTGTGTTTGTCTGCTTGGCTGAGTCTCAGTCCAAAGGACTCAATATTCAATTAATAAACAAGATATTAATAAAACTCATGATCACATTAATACACACAATAGCAATAGAAATATAAACGAACCAATAAATTAAGAAATAAATTAATTCATTACTAAAACTAAACTCTGAATGTTCCTTCAGTTTTTAGCCAATCAAGTGCTCCTAATCTCTCTTAGCAGGGCTGACAGGCAGAACAACTAACTAGCAGCTACTATACATAAACACAAAGACACAGTAACTAAGCTCTGCTTTTATTTAGTTTAGCAAGTCTCCTACATTACCTACCTACCCAGCTAACTAGCTACATGTTACTTCAAAATTCAAATTCAATGTAAACAGCTGCAGCTACCAGATTCATTCAGAGTTGCCTCAGCAGTGTTGTGATTCGCTGAAGATGTTGTTCTGAGAAAGATGCCTAATGTCTGTATCCATTGGTGCCATTAACCAGGATCGTGCTTGAAGTCATTGCTAAATTATAATGAATTAAAATTGTCATTCTGTAAAAATTGAGCTGAAACCACGCAACGGTTACAAACAGTTTTAGGAAAGCGCTGTCTGTTTTCTTTCTACATGCAGGAGGATTTGTAGGAAAATATCCTGCAATATTAAAGTTGTCTAGATGCAGGGTCATGGGATTTCTTCTGTTAGTTTCTGCTGTATCACTGTTTTGACAGTGTGGTCAGTGTAATGCCTCAGTGGGATTTAGAGGGCTGGGGTGGTTTACTTTAGGGATGTAGTGGATCAGGTCTTTTTTTATGAAGTGAAACCCCTTTGAATTACTAACCTCCGTGCTGTCTGGCGAGGAGAGGACTCCTGGATGAACACTTTGAGCTCACTGCCAGCTAAAATAACAAAAACAATAGCATGAAACATGACAGCTAATCTGCTCTCTGCACAGCTGGACAGATAGAACAGTCCTACTGTAAGGAGACCTAATGCTTTGGGTCAAAATTATCCCGTTATATATACGTACATGTTAAAATTGATATGTGTACTGTTTCCTGTTATCTTACCCTGTGTTTGCAGTCCAGTCCAGTGGAAGCATCGATTTCCACAGAACAGTGTGACGAGGAATACATAAAGATGCCAGCTGGCTTTATTATCAGACCAATCGAATCTCCGGCTCTCCGGCTAATCGGACCAGCTAGAAAACAGACCATCACCCAATAAAAACATATTTGTTCACAAGCGCATGTTATTTTCAGCTCCTGATCTTCTTCTCAACTTACGCCTCCATCAACCCCCCTCACCTCCCCTATTTGTTACCCCGAGACGTTGGCTTTTGGACTTGTGCTCGTCCTGCAGTACTTTTTTTGGGGGGGCTGGAAATATTTTATTTACATACATAAAGAGCACAGAGGTGGTTTGGGGATCTTCCATTATGCAGCAGAGGAACGAAAAAAATACAAAGATACCGCCTCTCACCTCAGTCTGAAAGCTATCTAACACATGTAGCTATACTCTGTCAATGCCAGTTTCATCTGCAGCACGAGGACATTCAGGCCAAGAAATCACAGTCGTTTCTTCACCTCAGCTGTGCATATGTGTGTGTGTGTGTGTGTGTGTGTGTGTGTGCGCAAGAGGCAATGAAAAGAACACAGGATATGGAACAGAGAGAGGGAGAGCAATAGAGAAAGTGATTTCATCTCCTCTTTGCCTGTATACGTATCTGCTAGAATGTAGGTCAGGCAGCCCCAGTCACTCTCAGAGCCTGGGAGAACAAGATTGCTGTGTGTGTGTGTGTGTGTGTGTGTGTGTGTGTGTGTGTGCATACACATCACATGAATAAAGCATGTGTCTCTCTTGTAATATGCGCTTATTTCTGTGTGCCCCCTTGTCCTCATGTGGCACATGTGTGTTTCTTTATATGATGGGTGTGTGATTTTTCTCTGTGTATGTGTGTGTGAGTCTAAAATGCCTGTCATGTACAGCATGTGTCATAGAAAATGTCACAGCGGATATCACAGCCCACTTTCCATACTGCAGTATACAGAATCATACAATAGGGTTTTCATTACCGTGTATGTATGCGTGTGTGTGTGTGTGTGTGCCTGAGCAGCCAGTCTTCTCAAGCTATTTGCAGCGTATACGCTGGCTTTGATAGATATAGGAGCCCAGTAAAGGGCAGCCACAGTCCCCTCTCATTCTCCGAGGAATAGACCGCGAGAAAATCACACACTTGTAGGATGCTGGAGGCTCAGAGGAAGTCTAGCAGTCCTCTGTGGTATATTTTGTCTTTATAACAAAGGGGGAGAATAAGAACTTCTTGTGCACATGTATGTGATTGTATAAGGCTGGTGATGTGTGTGTGTGCATGTGCATAGGTGTGTGTGTGTGTCTGTGTGTGTGTGTGTGTGTGTCACTGTCCTTGGTGCTGAAACTAGCAGGATAGAAGCTAAACTCCACGACTGGAAAACCATTCACAACACACACACAGCCACAGTGTGTTGTGTGATGTTGTATTGCATCTCCTCTTGGCTTTTGTCTCTTTTCTTCTGGCACGCACACACACACACAGACACACACACACACACACACAGACACAGACAGACAGACACAGATATACCAGGACAATGTGGGCTGTGTCCTGATGAAGAGTCAGAGAGCTGTGATTTGTCATCAGCCTCCACATGAAGACCTTCATCAGAGGACAGACCCATCACTTACACTCTGATTATAATGACCAAGGGGGCATGGATGAGCATGTGTGTGTGTGTGTGTGTGTGTGTGTGTGTGTGTGTGTGTGTTTGGGTTTTGCTGTGGTAGAAGCAGGTGGAATTATGTCACAGATTTGCTGTTTTATCTCAAGTAAAACATTTTTACATGCACAGCATGCGAGCTATCTATACCCATGAGCACTTTGACTTTGTTCTACTGCCAGTTTTTTTTTTTTCCTGAATGAAAATGTTTCAGGAGTGCACCGGTGGCTGTAATCAAGTGTAAACTAGCCTCTGACGGCGATTAAAAAAAAAAAAAAAAAAAAAGACCATAGTCGTCAAATGAAAATGTCATCTGAGTGGCTCTGAGTGCGCTATCCCTCATACAACTCACTCACACTGTTTCCAGCTTTTTATTCACACTACAAAGGAAGTGGACAAAAAAAACAGGTGGAAAACAGGTGTGTGTGATGAAGGGTGAAAAAGAGACCCCCTGCTGATTCAAAGTAAAGTCCGCTTATGCACGTAACCACCACCTCTCCTTTTACATAACACCAAACGAGCACTCACTGTATGCCTATGGATGTGTTAGTCCTGAGGGAGCAGCCATTGTTTTGATTTAAGCTGCTTTGAGATAGATTGTGAATGACTGTGGTGTGTGTGTGTGTGTGTGTGTGTGTGTGTATACTTGTTATGGGCCGTCTGGTAGGGTCCCTATGGGGGCCTTCATTCTTTGTGATGGTCCCTATACACCATCAACACCTCATCTGTTCTCTCCCATACATTCTCTCAATTAGCAGCAGAGGATGGAGGCAAACAAAGACACAGGCGGTGTTTGAGTGCATATGTCCATTCACACTTGCATCTCTCTTCCTTTCTGTCTTTATCTCTTTCAATTTTTTCTTTTTTTTTTTGACAGAGTAGGACATCGACCCCCTTACTCACTCCTCTCCTATCTTCCAGCACTCTCCCTCCCCTTTCCTCTCCTCCTCTAACTCAGCAAAGGATGGAGAGCTGAGGAGAGAAATCATGGAGGCAGGCACGGATCATTAGCTATATTTGTCCCCACTTCCTGCAGAAGATGATAGATCTAGCTAATTACCCCATGTTGCCAAGCCTATCGCACACGACAAGCGGCCGTCGTTACGGCGGAAATCAACGTTCACTTGGCGTGTGCCGCATAGCTGATGCTATATGACTATTCATGAGCCTGGAGTCAAAGGAGAAGAGGAAATTTCAGATCCTGTCATGGCTGTATGTGAATGTGATTGTTCTGGAAATGATTTTAATGATGCATGTTCTCCGTCTTCTTCTTCCCTCTGTGTAGAAAATGAGTTTGGAGGAGACGTGGTGAGCCGTTCTTCTCCAGCTGAACGTCAGTCGGTCACGGTGGAAGCAGAAGTCTGGACCAAAGAGCTGTCTCAACCCCCAAACCATTTCAGGTAGTGCACTGCAGCGGTGCATCCTGTTTTTACATGTGAGCGCGTTCAAATGTGTTTGTCATTTACAAGCTTGTTCTGATGCAGATTTGCACGATGAATCTGAATTTGATTCATTTTCTAAATATAAACAGAAACATAGCAGCATCTATAGGGTAGAGTGGGTTGTGCAGTGATCACAGGGTTGGTAGTTAGATTCTCAGCTCCCTTGTAAAGTCTGAATGTGACTGAACCCCAAATTGCTCCCAATGCTCCAGCCATCACCTTGCATGGTAGCTTGTATGAATTTGTGAATGAGAGGAAAAATTGCTTCATGCTTCGGATAAAAGCCGACATAAAATGCAGCCATTTGCAAATCTCAAAAGCGCACTGTTACAAAATAAAATGAATTTAGAAAAAAGAAGAAACTTAATGCATTGTGGATATTGTCCTATGAAGAAAATAAGATATTAAAAGATTATTTAACCGGTCAATTGACAGAAGGGGTAAGGAGGACTTTTTACGGGTTTGTTAGACATAACTCTGAGTTGTGAAAAACAAAATGTAGAACCTGTAAATGCCAAAAAGATTTTCAAAAAGGTCTTAAGATGTTGAAATGACAGGAGAGCCTGCTTCATAAAGGTCTCCGATAGTTTAAGCCACACAGAAGCGCGGATGAAAGGCTTTCACGACCTGCATATTAAATAATGTGTTAAGGAGTAAAGATACAACTTATTTAGCTATCGAATGTATTCTGCTCCTTCAGTTCATGTGGTTGCAATGCAGTTTTCCCAGATTTAAAATATTTTAAATACAAGGTAATGAAGCTGAATAGAATGAAGACTTTATGAAGGAAAAGGTACCAGCCTCAGATCCACTCAGTTTACACAGCAATCATTTAAGTAACAGACACGAATCCTTCACATCCTGTACTGTAACTACTCTCTGTCATCACTGGACCAGGTGATAAATCGTCTCATTGTATTCAGATCACAGCTTTTCTCACTCTAACCATTTTAGGGCTCTGCACCACCGCCGTCACCCACCAAAGCCATTTTCCATACTAGTTAGGAAGCACTCACCAGATTTTACTCTCTTTCTGTCTCCATCACCCTCGCACTCTTTCTCACTCTGACTGTCAGCGCCCACTCAGATGCTATCTCCACAGCCCTTCACACTAATTCAGATGCACTTAGCATCGGTTTGGCACACATGTTTACTGTCACTAGATGATGCATGGCGTAAATACCTATTTGCAGTGAAATTCGATAGCACCAGCACAGTTTTTGGTGGCTCCCTACTGCTACACTGTACAGAATACAAATGTGAGTGTGTGTGTGTGTGTGTGTGGGTGTGTGTGTGTATGTATGCGTGGCAGAGGGTGGGGTTGGGCGCCATATGCCTGAAACACATTCCCAAAACTTCAAGGTGAAAACAAAGGGAAACTGATAACGATGTGAATTGTTGTGACAGATGTCTGAGCGCCCCTCCCCCTTATCCCCACTACCAAAATGATAAACACACACACACACACACACAAAAATGCTTGTTTCAGTGGATATTACAATAATCGCTGCATTTCTTATCATGTTTCATTCCCAGTAATATCCTGATTCTTCTCTATCAAACAGTGCAATTTGTCTGTGTCTGATGGCGTTCCTGTGTCCTACGTAACAACAGAGACACACTAATATTAGACACAGTTTCCCTTCCAAGGAGAAGAATTTACATGCAACCGTACAATCAATACAAACACAGTCGGCATTTCGACAGCTGCTTTTTCCAATATGTGCACAGCGGAAGTCCACGTTCCATTCACAATGTGTGAGTATTTTTTTAATGATGCCCGGCTTCTATGAGAATTGATTTATGTCTGTGCTGAATTAAACACTCATGTTCAGAGGTTTATATTTGAAATGGGATGCAGCCATCTCAATCCCAGACCAACTGAAAGTGAATAAAATCCCAACACAGAGTACGCTGCATAATATTCCACATGGATTAAAATTCATGGATGCAAATTACAAAACACCAGGAAGAACTTTCTTGGTTTTGAATGTACCAACTGAATCCCAGTTCTTCTTCTTCTCCTACTTCTTCTTCTTCGTCTTCGTCTACGTCTTCATCTTCATCATCATCATCATCTAGCAGTGTTGCTCTCAGAATAAATATTGTTTTAGAAAATCACTGAATTATACTACTATTATAATCCACTTTAGTAATTTTGTCCCTCTAGCCAATTTTATTTTAGATTATCTAATATCTAATATTTTAAATAAAATAACAAAGGAGTAAGTTTAGTGACATGTAACAATGAAGTTCCTGATTGCAAATCGTGAAAAACATGAAAGCGCCTCTCTGTAGCCGGTGTTTAGTTTGTCCATTCTGTTCTATTGTAGAAAAATGGCAGTTCAACATGGTGGACAAGTGGATGAGGACCCTCAGTGTCTGTAGATATAAAAGGCTCATTCTAACGTAACAAAACATATTGATTCCTATTGTCAGATAATTATACACTAATGAAAACATTTTAGGTTAGTTCTACCGTATTCTGTCAATACTGGACCTTTAAAGACCATGTAAAGGCAATTCTGAGATTTCTTTCAAAATACATTAAATATGTTGGAAAATAGTTGCTGAAAACATGTGAAAAGACTTTGAACAATATATTAATGAAATGTGGAGTTAGAGGTTCAAACAGTTTTTGACCAGTTTTCAGTCCAGGTTTTTTTGGGCGGTCCTAAAGGGTGGCTCGATGACACGCTGAGGCCACCCTGAGCATACCCCTGCACCCCCAGCAGAGAGATAGAGATGAATTAATCTCGCTCAGAGTGTTTCAAAGTTAGTCATGTCATTTTCTGAACTCATCGGAGACGTTTCAGTCACTTCAAAGTTGCTGCTTGACCTCTCCCACGAGTGGGCGTGGCTTCAGCACATTCAGCGGACACGCCCCCACAGTCCTGGAGCTGAGAATACTAATGTTTACCTGATTTATACACCTAATTTCATAAAATTGTCGATTTTTTTAATCATTCAAATTTGGCTACATGGTTAATAACACTTTCTTTTTTGGTCTGAAACTCAGAACACATATATATTGTTACTTTACACGGTTTAAATTAAAGTAGAAATAAATAGTGTAAATGTGGAATGATTAAAAGCATGACAAAAGCAATTTCTCACAAACTTCTCACAGACTAATAAAAGCATCTCTGTTTTGGATTTTGAATATTTGTTTTGCTTGAGAAATTTTCTCAACCCAAAAACAAACACTTAATCCTTGACTTGATCAGAAAAAAATCTAACCACTATAACTGGAGTTACATGTTTTTAGAGGACAGTTATTCTTGTTGAAATTATATCAATTGCATGGTTGTACTAATAGGAGTATATGCAGTGTTTTCTCTGGAGTTTGCATCATTATATATGTTTGCTAGCCAACAAAAACTTTTGGAGCTCGAATCAACGTGACTCTGTGGTTATTCATCTAGGCCTATAAAGCCATTGATCCAGGGTCTAATTGAGACACAGACAGAGAAGGAGTGGGCCTCTTCCTAATCCTCAATAAGCAGGCTAACCTTCATTACAGCCATGACATTTTCCCATGAGGTGCTAAAAGAGAGAGAGAGAGAGAGAGAGAGAGACAGAAAATGAAGGGCTCTCCAACATATGGCGAGCCACGGAGGCGTGCATGCTTCCTGGGTCCAACTCTCACGAGGAGCTTTGGGGAAGGAAGCGGAGGCGACAAGACTTATTGTCGCTATTGTTTTATTCGCTTGTTGTCGGCACTGTGTTCAGCACTGATGCAGGCCTAAAACTGAGACCAGAGAGAGTCTGTCAGCTTCCGATAGGCACTGTATGTACAGTGTGTGTGTGTGTGCGTGTGTGTGTGTGTGTGTGTGTGTGTGTGTGCACTTCAACTAAACATGCATTTAGCTGATATGTCTTTTTGCAAGCAGGTTCAGACTATTTCTCATGTTTTTAATATTTCTTTGGTTCATCAAAGACATTATTTCCATATACCTATTCTAATTTATTCATCAATAGCAATGGCATATGGACAAATGGTTCTTTCTCAATATACATAAAAGCTTTTACAGCTGAATTTCACTGGTTGATCCAAATGCAGCATTCATTTAGAGAAGTGAGAACCTTCACTGGTTGAACTGACATAGAAAAGATCGACACCTACAAAAACCCAAACTTTAAATTCATTAAAGAATAAAATATTATAATAATCAAAGTCACAGTCCCACCCACACTGTGATTTACTAGTGATCTCTGGGTATTTCAGTACAGAAACAGCAGCCATGAGTACACATGGTAACCAAAAAAACATCTCATTGCTCAGATTTAATTGACATTTAATTAAATGCTTCACAGATATTTGATGTATTTTTGACTGTGTCACACAAGTCAGCTAGGACCACAGACACTGAGGACAGGGTGCTATAATGTCTGCACCCTATCCTTCAGACATAAACGAGTCCATGTTGTGTATGATAATCTACGCGATGTGCAGTGTGATTTCTCCAACACTCTGAAGTAGATTGCACATGTTGAGGGGATGCTATCACTCCTGCTCGTTTTGATCCAGAGAATCTTTGATAAAACACAACAATGATGAGACCGATGAGAGATGCTCAGTGAGAGGGGACTATCTCCACTTTGCTCACATGACTACTTCAGAAACATTCAAGGTTACACACTCACAGACTGTACTCTATGTCTGCATGAGAGCCTCAGAGAGGAGAGAGAAGAGAACTGGATTGATAAGCTGTTATTTTATTTTGTTCTTACCAAGAAAAGCTTTTGTTTTGCTATGGAAACCACGTTTTTAAGTAAAACACATATATTTATGTATAGCTGGTTTAGGTCACCCTCCCCAAAATACTCCAGATCATTCGCTCTCTGCTACGCTAATAAGATTTACAAGGTATCCTTCCCTTTCATCATTTTATTTTTCTCCTGTTGAAACATTTATGGGCATTCATAAAGAAACACACCATTAGGGCTGAGGGGCTCTACAGTACAGTAAGTGTGGTGTTAATAAATCATGTTTAATAAAAAGAGACATCCAAACAGGGCCACGGCCCCCCGTCATAGTCCAAGCCTAGCAAGCATGAATATTTAGCAACATCTGGAAGTAAGACAGCGACGTTCAGAGGCGTTCAGGCTCCTCAACAATTTATGATGTGTTGGAGAGAGAACTACCTTTTAGAGCGGTATGTTGGCCTGACATACATGAAAGAGAGGCGGAAAGAAGGATAATGATTACTTTGGCATATCAAGAGCCTGAAAGGCCTGAATACTGAGGAGGGGACAGCATAAATAGAAACCATACAGTTATTGTTGGATGGTGTTATTCTGCAGTTCATCTCTAAAATGACTGAATGGATAGCTGTGCAGATGGATGGATGGATATACTGAGAAATTAATGCTTCAGATGATGTATTAAAAAAAATAATAATAAAAATTGAATATATTATTTTTTATATTCACTCAGAGATCCATTGGTATACATGTATATTTATAAAAGAGATTGTGTTTGTCACGTTAACTCAGCGACAATTTAGGAATCCAAATGTTCCTTCATCTTTAAATTATTTTAATCATTTACGCAAATGAGTACATGATTAAAGGCTGATTGTCAGTCAGTCAGTCATCCGCAGTGCAGTCCATGAAATGTTACGTCTAAGTGTTGCGAACATCAGGTGTGAAGCGCGTGTTTGACAAGAGGGAGGAAAAAGCACTCTGAACGTGAACGTGTATCCAAATTAAAGATAATTTCGCGATGCTGTCTGTTGTGTGTTTAACAGCTTGTTTGTGCCTTCTCTGCAGATGGAGGTGGATGCAGACGATAAGCGCCATCGCACACGCTCCAAAGGTATCTGCACGGATACACACGCATACACACAGCGGCAACGCCATTCAGGGTGACCTTCACTCCCCCAGCACAAACACACACACACACACACACACGTCTACACACAGGCACGCACATATACTGTACACACACCACTGCACAAATCCCAGACTGTCACAGTTGAGTTGCCTTTTCTCACTGCTCTCTCTCTTCCTCGGCCTCTCTTTTTATATATCTAGCAGAAGCAGAATCACAAAGTATACATTTTAGGAGTTTTGTTCAGAATGAAATCTCTTGTACGGTGACATCTAATCCTACAAAACTACACACATTACAAAGTGAGGACAAATTATGGAACCTAAAAACAAACAGAGAGCTCAAAGTTATATTCATTTTTTTTTTCAGTCAAAAGCAAACAAAACTTATATTACACATTAAATATACCCACCTAACTAAGGTGGGGGGGACCAATTGGGTTGAAGGGTAGCTAGAATCCTACAAAACACACACACACTAAAATAAAGCACTCGTGGCGATTGTAGCTGATATGGGACATAAAGCTCTTACTGTACTAGAGCGGTAACGAGACAATGTGCCAAATCAACTCCAGACCCAGTTTTCAAGAGGCAGCTAACAGAGTGAAACTGATCATCAGCCAGTTACGTTGATTGATTTGATTTATTAGTCCTTTCAGAAATTCATCATGTGCCAAACAGCAGTCATCAGACAAATAAATAGATGAATACAACAGCACCAAATCATCAATCATCATTGAAAAGACTCCAGAGCAGATGTGTTCATATTTAACATGTGCATCAGTGATGCTGCAGTTTCAACAGACTGTGTTTAACCCACGTAGTAGACGTGAGTGTTCAACTGTGCGTGGCGTGAGGAGGATACCGAACAGCCAAAAAGTTTAGCACACGCTATGCGCACAGCTGCTGTGTTCCCTGTTGCTAGTTGACTGTAAATTAGCATGAAGCAGGGGTTCATTGGTCATACACAGTGTTTTAGAGCCAGTTTAACTGAATATTGATGAGAGAATATTAAGTTTATTTAAGCTTTTGTTAGCATTTGATGACAAATATGGCGGGAGACGTGACACCCCTCCTAAAACAAACTTTAAATCTGCTCACCAGCCCTCACCTTACTCCTGATCAGGCCACTGCTTCAGTCCACTGTCACAGCTTTAAGGCATCTGAAGAGAAGTGATCATCAGAGGATCCTCTTGATGCATATTTTATTTCCTCTAACTTTAGAAAGTATTTAACATCTTTGACCGAACAAAGAACAAGGTGGTGACTACTGTTCCTACCTACATCAGGTAGATCAAGCACTTTGAAAGCTGTGTAGTGACCACATGGCCTTTGTCTGATCGAGTTACATGTGTCCTCTGCTTGTCGGCCAAAGGGACACCAAATCATCACGGCTGTGTCCAAAATCACTCCATAATTCATTGTTTTTTTTACTCTCTGTGGGAATAGACCCTTTCACAGCAGATACTTGATAAAGCAGGAAAAGCACATCTGTACATAAAAACATTACTGATGGCTCCATTCCATTACTGTCCCAGTAATTCATGTGAATGAGTGAGTATGCACAGTAGCAGCTCCCTGGAACTAGCTCACATAAATGGAACGCAGCCGTCATTAATGTCGTTAATTCCACTTGCTCCTTTGACAAGTCAAAATGTCTGCTGTGGAAAGAGTCTATTTTTAGGGCACTATAAAGTGGATACACTTCACACTCAAATAAAATGGCAGACAATAACTACAGTGCACTATAGAGGAAATGAGAAATTTCCAACCATCTATGTCGCCTTAGCTCTGATGTGCATGCTCACACTTACACTGAGCGTGTTCATGTGAGTCATTTTAGGTAATTAGCACATTGAAACATATGTCCACGTGTCAGTGAGTTGACCTGGTTGAAGCTTAAATATTTGTAACTTCTAAAAACAAAATCACAGTCCCCATCCACAGTATTATATAGTTCTAATTTAACTACTCATATTTGGCTGTGTGGAAACAAAAAACACAGTTTTTACATTTATCCAGTTGGATTTTACTCATGTACTTGCATTATTGTTTCTTATTTTTTGTAACACTTTTTTAGTTCTATTTTTTTTAGCATAAAAAGTATGCACAGCAGACTTTCCTTATCACATATTCCCAATAGATTAACACATTAGAAGTACAAATATGCCTTAGTCTTCCATATACACTGAACAATATGTACACTACTATTGTAAAGCAGTTGTTTACTCAAAGCTGTTTACATTTTAACACATTTCAGATAAAGCTAACACACTTTTGAGAAATTGGTATCAAAATAAATGGATGTTCCAGGATGGATTTTGTATCTTTTAGAAATAATAAATGTTCTTAAAATTAATTGTTTGTTCACACAAACAGCGCTGCAGTCATTTGACTGACCTCAGAGTGTTTCGCTGTTCATGTATTTCATGGTAACCTACGCAGATCATACGTCACAATGACAGATTCTTTTTTTCTGTGTTCGACACAGAGCCTGTGGATTTAGCATGAAAAGTTCTGTTTCTTAATCTCTCTCTCTGTGTGTCTCTCTCTCAGTGCCTGTGGATCCAGCATTAACAGAGCTTTTCAGGTCAGTGGAATTGAAAAAGTGCACTGCACTGGTACACACACACACAAACAAAAGCAACACAAACACAACTGCACAGACAGGCGGAAAATAGCCAGAGAGTTGCAAACACATACACACCCCCACACACACACACACAAACACAAATAGACACAAATGACCTGCTGTTGTGTTAGTGGTGAGGTAGACAGAGTCAAACAGTGCCTGGCTCAACTGTCACCTTATTACCAACCAGAGACATTCCAGCCTTCTCTCTTCTGTTTGATAGCTGCCCTCAGATCAGCAACCACTCACTAAAGTGTGCTCTGATGCCTCTTCTTTCTCTTTCTCTCTCTTGTTTTCCGTCTCTTTGTTTCTGTTCCTTCAGCTTCTTATGGATAGTTTGCTTTCTCTCTCTCCTCATGTCTCCCTCCCTCTTTTTGGACATCTTCAGTGTCACAAAAGATGAGAACAGCAGAACAGAGACAACAACCGGCAAATTATTTCTTCCCTCTAGTTAATGTAATTTCCTCATATTAAATATTAAATAAGAGGGTTTTCTCCTCTTTTAATGTTCCAACTAGACAAGCTAAATAATTCTGTTTTCTTCTCATGTACATGATGATATTTAGCATGATAGCCAATTATCAATTCATTACCCATGCACCACAATTCTTTCTCTCTTTTTACGCCTACAGCCTCAAAGTTCTTGTTTCTTTGGTTTCTTGGGTGATTTGAGTGGGTGGAAGGTGGAACACAACTTTATTTTAAATTTGGAGCTTTTCTTTGTCACAAAAGTTTCTGTTGTCATTATTGTTTTAGGAATGAAAAAGTGTGAGGACGAGCTTAAAGTCCATTATGATGCATGTTAAAAGACAGCAGCTATCTTTGATGTTACATGTTGTCAGTAACACTTAATGGTATATTTGCACAATAAACTTTATGATTTTGACTTTACTCTGAACATACAAGTAGTCATACACGTCTGAGGAGCCAGTGTAGGCTGAATACTTGATATTTTGAGGGTGTGGGGTGTTTACTTGACAAGATGTGCTGGTAAAGAAATATATGATACAGTATCTTTCAAAAATATTCATTAATTCATACAACAAAACTTCAGCTTCTATGTATTTTGTATCATGACAGTAGCAGAAAAACAGAGATTAACTGGATATGATAAAAGTATTTTAATTAATACGTAAAACACATTAGCACTAATGAGAATTAAACTATCTACTACGTACCATCTAGTGCCTGAGCATCAACCAAACTGCAGCAGCAAGTCTCGCTAATCTCGCCAGGCAGCAGCAGTAATATCCACAGGCTAATGAGCGTATTCTCTGACTCACTTACATGAGCCCCAAAGCCCCCAAGTGATCTCTTCGGTATTCTTTACATGCATTAGTTTGGCATGTACAGGAGGTGTCGGGCACAGCGAGTACTGTATGTATGGGAGCTGGTTTCAGCAGGCAGCTGGGTCGAGTCAGGTCGAGTTGAGTATACGGGCTTGTAGTGCTGAACAATCTTACAGCTATGTTGAGCCACGAGGGGAAAAACGTGTTAGTCAGCCAGTCACCACCCGCACTGATTGAAGCTAAACTTCACACAGTATTCGAGTGAGTTTGTAACAATGTTTAGGGTTAGGTTGTTTTGCAGACTATAAAATCTGAGTAGGCGGGAGAAGGGAAGAGCCTTTGTCAGTGTCAGAGTGCAAGATGGTGGACATTTCTGCTCTAGTCTCAGATTTTAGCAAAAATATCATTTGTAAACCTGTGAGGTGAAATCACCAGATAGAGTCAGAGAAATAAAGAGAGGGAAACCTGGTCATAGCTTTTTAAAGCCAATCAGCCAGTCAGCAGCAGTGCGCTGCCGACATCTACTGTAGTCTAATGTGGTCATTTTCCCTGGTTTTTGTGCTTCTAAATATGTTTCCAAATATGTAAATCTGCTACATAGGCAGTGTGCACAGGGTGTTTTATTTTGAAATTCAATTGGATTTTCTATGGATTTCCTATGTCTAACTTCCTGCCAGCTCAAGCTGCTCTGTGCAGATTGACGCATGCTGCTCGAGGCATCCATCAAAAATAGAACAGCCGCGAAGCAGAGCAGAGACCTGCTTCTGGGATGCCTCTGAAATGGACCGCGGCGGGGCCAGTGGGGTTTGAAACATTGACTAGAACCGCAGCGGCTGGCTCTGGCGGTTGCGGAGCACACGGAAGGCGTAGCATCAGCACCCGGTGGAATTTGGCTGTTAGAAGCCGTCTTCAGTAGCATCTCAGCTAATTATTTAAAAATGAGGAGGTTCAACTCAAACTACGACATTCACGGGGCAGCGAAGACACTGTAAGGACCAAAATGATACATAATACCAGTTTCAACCAAACTAGCTTTGTTACCTATCGTTGAAATGTACCAGCCACTCCAGAGCATTGTCCTTAATGGAGCGCTTATACTTGTGTTGTAACAGCTTATTGACTGAGGTTACACACGTTGCAACACAGTCTCATGGGAGGACGAGGAGTGAAGCCCAAAGGATTCGACTGGAGTTCATTAATGATAGCCACTCGGCTTGCCTGTCCACACTAGTTCTACATCTGACTGTTAAGTTAGCCATGCACACGGAGCCTAGACTGAATTTCACATAATATATATTGCTTATTTGTTTCTTATTACTTTCACTGTTATTTGCCATGTGTAAAATATAACCTGTTACCAGCAGTAATTCAAGGGTGGGTATTTCAGTGTCCTCTACATGTCTTTGCAAGTTTTTTCCACCCCGGTAATGTGTAAATTTAATTTTGTCCTTGGCTGCGTGTTAGGGGGTGGTTGCAGCTAAGATAAGGGCTCCTGCCTACCTATATATCAATAAATAATATTCCACCTGGAAGATTACTGTGTAGCCTTTAGCTGATATTCATAGATAGTACAAGGTGTACTCTGCCTCCTCTCTCTCTCCCCAGTCCATCGCCCCCCTCCGCTTTCACTCGTTCCTCCCTTTCCCCATTTTCTGTCATTCTCACCTCCCTCTCTCACTTTTCCTCTCTACCTCCCTGCCTTCTCTCTCACTCTGCTGTTGCCTGCAGATAGTAATTAATCAGGGGATCGATGTGAAGCCTATCTTCAGGCCGAGGCGTCTATAATGTCGATAATGCCGCTCGATGGCCTCTCTCCCCGGAGAGCTGATAGTCTTCAGGACGAACATCCTTGACTTGCATGGAGCAGCCTGGGCTCGTCAGATAGGCCGTTGCTGTTACGCTTGTGTGTGCAACTGCATGTGTGTTTTTATGTGCAAACAGTTGTTGCATGCATCCATGTAAGCCTTTACTCACACACAGTAAACACACACACACGGGAATGGGTGGAGAGCAATGTACAATCACATGGGTCAAGTGAATGACAGCAAATTACAGCGAGTGGACTGAGGGAATGTCCCATTATGTGAGAGAATCTTTTTAGGTTTCTGTTCAGAGATCAGGTGTGTGATTGTGGTTATAAAATTGAAGCTGCCCATCACAGACATTGAACTGGTTTCAGAAAAAAACATTAGGAGGCTCGACAAGAAGTTGTGCGTCCCATTTGTCATACATGAAAACTGAATTAGTTTAATGTAACTGTTGAAGGTTTTGCACTAGTCTGGATTTTTCACTTCTTCCAGTCTGCCTCAAAATGTATCTGAAGCTGTTGGCAGAGCAGATACAAACTTAAAGCTGCAATATTGAGCAGGTAGCTGGATCCTGAATTGTTAAGCTTAACTCAGACCAGTGTTGATATGGTTATGGCGAGAACACACCTTATTGAGAAGTCATGATGAGTTAAGAACCTATGCATGCTCTATGTATGCAGTTTTATTTATATAGCACCAAATGATAACAGATATCTTATGACACATTGCATATAGAGCAGAACCGTACAGGCAGAAACCTGGAGCAGAACCCGGATCACGGTCGGTGGACATTTGCCGCGACCAGTTGAGTTAGAGTGGATCATATCAAGATCATATGAAGAATCTGTTCTATTTTAGTTTGGCTTATGAGCAAAAAAATAAAGCTAATAGTTAAAAATGATTATTATTGGACATGTGGAATGAAAAAATATGTAATTACAGACATTTCCAAGAAGATGTGTCATTTAGACATGAGCATGTACTAAATGTACTTATTATGAGTGCATATTATAGACACACAACATTATTAGAGTTACTGAGGTTATTGTGTATCAACACACATTACAATTACGAGGATTATATTCACGGCTGGTTCTCAGTTACATTGCAGTTCTGTACACCTGCAGAGCAGCCACTTCAGACTAAACTCCAACATGATACACGTCAAGTCTCAGTGCTGGGACCTGTGCATGCTAAAAAAATACTGTTAAGATCATTAACATTAATTAGTTCTGTTTTAGTTGCAAAAATGGTTATTGAATGAAAAAGCTTGAGAATTAAAAATCACCCAGGCTAATATGTCGGCAGATACATCATGCATACGGCAGCTGATAGTAACAAATTACGCAAGATAGATAAACAGTGTCTCTATTACATAGTGTCCAGAAGAAAGCACTGACAAGTTTGTTTTTCAGCTGTAAAACGTCCCCCTCAGTACGGCTACAGTTCAAATGTTTAAAAATAAATCAATAAATAAAATATACTCTTTTCTGCTTTTTTATATATCCTCAAATATCAATATCGGTATCTGCCTCATAAATCTATTATTGGTGGACACTTTATTCACTCCATTAATTTATATAAATGATTCTAGTCAGTCAGATTTCAGGTCTGAACAAGAATATGGTGGTGAGGTGCCAGGCCTCTTGTCACAATCCTAGACCCTCGGGAACGCTTACTGAAGTCTGAATACTGTACGGAAGAAGCATTATTGGCGCCTTACGGCAGACAGTATGGATACTATAATATATATCTTAAAAATGTGTATTTCATAAATTACCGGCCAGGAAGCGAGACCTAAAACACCAGTGATTATGTAGTTTTTTGCTTCTTAAACAATCAAACAAACATCAATGTGGTTATACCCAGGAAAACAAGATCCATCTAATATACACAACATGATCCAGTCTCCATCCAGCAAATCGAAATGACAAGGTCTGATAATCTTTCTGACTAGACAGTCTGGAACCACTGTCTTACCAGTAGGTAAAAGGCCAGGTGAGTTAACCAGGAAGCCGCAGAAACACATGCATTTTGTACATAAAAGAATTCCCTTTCAGTGCAAAGCTGCAATTACATGGTTGAATTTCTTTTATGAAAGGGAAAAAAAACACAGATAGCTTTAACATAGACCCCATCTCAATAAACCCCATCACAGGTTTTCATACGTGGGGCGGGGTGGGGGGTGGGGCTGTGCTAGACAGAGAGCTCACAGCATAAACATTCTCCTCCACATCTTTTTTGTCATTTGCATATTTACAGTCTGCCATGCTAATCATGTTTATTGGGGTGTATAAGTACTGCGCCTGAGCTCAAAAGGGATGGATAGCTTTGCGCCAGAGACTCCGTAGCAGAGGCACTGGGATAAAAGTTGCCCCCAACCCTTCATTTCTGGAGAAAAAAAATGGCTGCTCCTGCAGTAATCCAATTTCAAAAGACAAAAAAAGCCGACTTACGTAACTAGGACAGCACAGGCTTTTGCTAATTATGGTGTTAATGCACAGAGAAAAATTCCCCTGATTTTAAACAAAGGCCACGATTTTGGAAGATATTTTTTGTGTTTTTGGACGTTTCTTCCATAAAAAAACATCCTGAATCTATCATTATGTGACATGATGGATGTCTGACTTACAGGAATAGGCTATTTGTTCATTTGACTGCATGTATGTAGAAAATTTGTATTGTGTGTAAAAGCTATCAATATGTAAAGATTTTCAAGGTGAATGTCTCAGTGCCTACGGCTGGCTGGCAGAGGTAAACTATTCACTTCCTTATTTGCATTAATTAAAAAAAAAAAAAAAATCCAGGGAAACCGAATCCAGATTTGCACGATTTCACCTTGAGCACGTAGATTTCATTGTCAGTCCTGGTGTGCTTTTGCACTGAAGTGTTGAGAACAGTTAAGTAAGGTGGATAACTGCTAAAGCCCCTCTTTTTTTTACCCCCTGTCAGATTTCTGCTTCCATACAAAAGACATAAGTCGTCCTCTGTCGCCGAGTGGTCGAATGAGGGAGGCGTACAGTCCTGGCCGCGACTTTAATTGCCGGTGTCAGAGCTGAAACATGGCCGAACAGGAAATGATCAAGTTAATGAAACGTTTTAATTATTCAACATAATTGTGGAATGTGACGAGCGTGTCGGTGAATCCCCGGCCTGGCTGTTCACACAAGGTGTCTCTTCAACACACACACACACACACACACACACACACATATACACGTTCACATACTGTCTCTCTCTCTCTCTTATTCCCTTTGTCTCACCCACAGTGAACACTTGCTTTCCCATGGTGCTCTCCCTCATCCTTATTACTCTCCATTCTCTTCAACGATAGAACGAGCGAGATCAGTCTGTGTTATAATTACTTGACCTTGTCTGCTCGGGGTCGTTACTCCGAGCCTCCCACCTCAGCCCCCACCGTTGAGCCTGTATGCCCGCTGGCCTGAGCCCCTGCAGCCATTCGGCACATCACTGCAGGGCTGACGGGCACTGGCATATCGATCTGAGAGATGTGGAGCGCAAGAATGAAAAGAAAGTCTTTTCTCTCGTTCTCTCAGTCTAGTACTACACACATATCACCACACACCCACATTTACCAACTGTGCATGCCAGATAATTAAAGACAACTGAAACAAACATGAGGATATCAGTTCATCAGCACGCCTGAGACCCTTTCCTATCTCACTCTCTGTCTTTGGTTCATCCTTTTTCTTCCTTCCTCCTGTTTCTTCATCTTGACTCGTCTCCTTCCTGCCCCCCTTTTAGTTCCCTCCTAACACTTCATCCTTTCCTTGCTCTTTTCCTTCCTTCCTTCCTTCCTTTCTTCCTTCCTCTTTCTCTCTACCCCTTCCATCTCCCGACTGTCTCTGGCAGAGCTAATTCCCTCTTCAGATGGTGCGGCTCTCATTTGCATACTTATCAAAGTGTTTGGACTATCCGACAGAAGCTGTAGGAAGGTGGGGTCATTAATATGTTAATTACCCAACCCCCCCTTCCCTTTTCTCCCCCCTGCTTTTAGATGGTGGCACACAATCCGTATCCTCCACCTCGCTCTCCGCTTCACACGCAGCCTTTGAATGTTTGAATACCCTCAGAGGCCCTGCAAATGCCTTAAGACTCTGTAGACATCCACACATGGGGGTTAGGCTGGGTTCACAGCTATCTTTATTGGGTGTGTGTATGTACACTCACAGCTCAAGCTACCGTTACTTACATGTACAGTCATGGATTAATGGCATTTGTTCCTTGGACATTTTAGACCCTCATGATCTGGTTGCACAATTGACCGTTCACTAAACCCCTAGCAGCTGCATCTAAGCACGACAGACCTGTCAAGATTTGGGTTTCTCTACATGTTGAGGCGTATGAGCCTGTATTTTAAGCACACATGTAAGGAATGCATTAAACTGTGTTTAACATAAGCTTCAACTGTTAGCATGCTCAGATAACTAGCATACTAACTACATTAGTAACCCACACATTATTTGAGATGTGTTTACAAAAAACACATTGGTTAGCCTTCACATCTGTCTGCTTGTAATGTAAAAAGCACCACAGGGTTATGCTAGAATGAAATTTCAGTTTGTTGTTACATTTTTCCTCACCCTTATGATACAAGGACTAACAAGCGCTACACCACAAAATGAGAATACATATTTTTTGTTTTTTTTCTCTGTCTTCTACATGGATGAACAACTGGATTTTGCCTGAGGCATGTCGCTTTAGTCTTTTAGCACGATAGCATATGCAGGATTGTCATTTTAAAATGAGTGAGCTGGAAACATTAAAAAGTCAGCAGGAGACAGAGGAGTGTTTTCATCCACGTAATGTAGCTATTTTTAGCTTAATTGGCTCACTACCTAACCTCTGATGAAATCTGTCACTGTTATCACTGTGAACTGCATGCTGTGCAAGAACAGAAAGATGGACAGGCCTAGCAACTGTTACCAAGGAGGACGGAGCAAAGCAAACTGTCATTGATAACTCTAACCAACTGACAAAAACTGCAGTCTCTTGAATGGCCACTTGAGGATGGCTTCAACAGTGAATCAATCTCCATACATCTCCATGTTAAACTCCCCAACTTCACAGCAAAACTAAACATGTTTACAGCCTTCACAGCCTTGGTCTCTATAGCTGATTTCCAGCTAATTTCAGGGTTGCGGGGGGCTGGAGGCGAACCCAGCTGGCATTGGGCAAGAGGTGGGGTACACCCTGGAAAAGTCACGTTCATCACAGGGCTGACACGTAGAGGCATTCACAATCACATTCACACCTACAGGCAATTTAGTGTCACCAGTTAAGCTGCATGTCTTTGGACTAAGAGAGGAAGCCGGAGTACCCGAAGAGAAAGGCCCAGACAGGGTTCAAACCAGGAACCTTCTTGCTATAAGGTGACATTGCCAAGCACTGCCATTTAAATGATATTAAGGCTTAAAGTTATGTATAATTAAGAACGTAGCCGCTTCGGGTCACAGGCAGGTGCCGTCACAGTTGGCTAGTTTCAGTAACCAGGCTTCATTCAACTCACCTCATGGGTCTTACGCTTCATCTCTGTGCCCATTGTCGCCTTAACCAAGAGCCAGCAGTCAGGCACTGCCAAGAAGGTGGTGGTCACACTTCATACCGGCTCTTCAGAAACCCATGGGTCATGCCACAGAGACTACATCCATATATTATACAGTCTATGACTCTAACCCACCTCTCAGTTTGAGGCTTGTCTAAAGGCATATTTCTATGGGACGGTTCCACAAATCTACAGACTGCACTATATATAGATAGAGGTCTAATCCTGGCCTTCAACAAAGTACAGTTAATGACTAATCTCTCCATTCATAGTTCAAGGCTAGAGTAGACTTAATCTGCATACAGTACAGGATGCTGTTCCCATGTCAGTCAGCGTAACATGATTACAATAACTGTCCTACGTAAAGGTTTCAGGGTCAGTAGTTAGTCACTCAGCTGAAGGAGAGAGACATCATGTTAATTCTGACTTGTCTGCTCGTGAACAAAGGTTAATGGGTCATTTATATGTTGGCTGTTGTAACAAGACTTGGTTGGCAGTGCATTGCAGATTAGTGAACGCTGATACAGGTGACTGACTGAAGTGCTTACGCTTACTGGAGCTGACATTAATTAAAACTGACGCAGGAAGTTATAAGCAAATGTTGGCGCTAGGCTTCTCAGGAACTGACGTCCTTGACTGTACTTGTTTTGTGGTTTGAATATATTGTTTGGAAGTGCCAAAATCCACAGAATTCGACATTTATTCAGTAATATGCTAGCAAACAGAGGTAAGTGGTTCCTGGAATGAAAATAAATCAACATTTTTCTGTGGAACAGAAAGGTAACTAGGGACTTGTGTGTTTTTTAAAGTAGGTTTCAATAATTTAACCAGGGGAGTGAAGGCAAAGGAAACGTTACAGCATTCCTGCTCACCTGTTTTGATTTTAGCGTTTCAAGGACTCGAATCTCAACATGTTTGTTAAGTAGACTTTCTTTCGGTCTCTTGCTTTCACCTCTAATGTCGTCTCTCCTCTGTATGTCGCTGTGCTTCTGCCAGTGCACCAAGGGGGGGGGCTGCCTGGGTTAGTATTATGTGTGGTGGATAGAATGAATGTATAAGGGACTACAGTATATTATCACTTTTAGTAAGTGTTGAAAACTATACGATTAGAAACTGGGTGGAGGAATGAGGACAGAAGTAAATGAGAGGCAGGTGAGCTGAGGAGAGGCCTCATATTGTTCTTAGCAACAATAAAAGCCTCACAAATCCAACTGGCCTTGCCTCTGAATGCATATTTCTCTCTGTGCCAAACCGAGAGGGCGTTAAAATCAAACCACACAGGGCCGACTTAATAATTACTCTCACTTTGAACGCAATTTCCTGGCTGGGAGGAAATGACTGACAGATTGTATCCATGGTGTCAGGGGGGCCAGCCACGCCCCTGCTGACTCAGGCAGAAATTAAAGAACAGCAGGAGCTAAATTACACCTTAGCAAAGACCTCTGGCAAGAGGACAAGAAGGGAAGCATGATGAATGAGAAAAGGATCAGAACAGAAAGGTAGAGGGTGAGTTGCGTGGGAGCACAGAGATGATTGGAGGAATGGCTCGGAAATACATTTGTAGCCACACACAAGCACACACACACAGACGCTGGTAGACACACAAACATACGCACCAAGGTAATGGGTCTGCAGTACTATTGGAGTGCAAAGGGAGAGACACTTAAATGCCATCTCTACAGTTGGGATGCTATTTACTCTCTCTCCCTCACACACACACACACACACACACACACACATGCATGCACACAATCATTTCCACTCTCTTCACTATGTCATGCTCTCAAAGCACTCAGACTGATATAAGAGCAGCAAGCAACCAGCAGAGTTGCACAATGAGTCTCAGGGTATCTACATTAGAAGAGCTGCTGGAACAGCAGGAAGTGAGCTCCAAGAGTGACAGATCATTGGTTTGTGCACGTTGTAATCCAAATAATTACGGATGTGAACGGACAACATCTACTGTGGTAGTGCCAGAAAAAAATGGAGTAACATTTGACTTACTTTAATAATCCATCACACAAATAATACAACCACACACAGAGGGCATTTTAATGATGGAGAGATGGCGGAGTGATGGGCTGCCACACTAACATGTCCTAGGCGCACTGTACCTTGATTGTATCCCCTTTTTGTAAGTCGCTTTGGATAAAAGCATCTGCTAAATGTAAATGTAAATGCCACGTAGCAGTGCAGTTGTGGGTTTTCGGTGTGCCTCGGCAATGGCCAGAAGGTGAACTGGCGCCTCTCCAGCTGCCAGTTCACGTTCCATACCTTGGTTCTTGCTGGACTTGAACTTGAACCAGCCTCCCTCCGGTTCCCCTAGCCAAGTCCCTATGGACGGAGCTACTGCCGCCCCGGTGGTCTTTACTTCCTCGATAGGAGTCAATGGGCTTGGTGCTGTGTGACGCAGACAGGGTGGGGAATTTGGAAAGTATTAAGAGACGTACCAATACATTGTTGTATTGTTGTATATTCTTCCTGTGATATGAATTAATATATTATTTTAGGAGTCAAGAGGATAATTCACTTCATGATTTGTTAATATGGATACAGATTTTATTTGCAGTGTGGGGCGTTGCTGCCTGCTGGTGCCAAACCACTTGAGGCTGCTGTCTGATTGTCCACTACTGTAAGTGTTTGCCACTAAGATAGATGGTATACTGTAGGTTTACCTCTGCCTGGGTAAAGTGCTGCCAGCCTGGCTTCAAGGGGCCTCGACTGGAGCAGAGCCTTCAGAAAAGGCTCTTCACCTGGAGAGAGAGCGAGAGCGAGAGAGAGAGAGAGAGAGAGAGAGAGAGAGAGGCAAAGGGCAACACACTGACACACACACATTCACACGTACATTCACACCTAAGCTCTGACACTGCGCGCTGACACAAATGTAGACATACAAGCCACACACACATACACACACACACATCTCCTAAGCCCTCACACACGCACAACCTACTTCACATGTAGAGCAGCATTCCCAGCTGAGTGCCTCTCTCCAACCTGGCAATTTCAGCGGAAAGAGAATCCAGCTAAAGTACACAGGGCGCCATGCTGATTTCACAACAGGGGGGTTGAATGGCAGAATGGCCTCACTACAGCCCTCGTTACTGATCCGGCAAGATCCAACTCATCTATTTCAATAGCACTCCATCATTCACACTTTTGTGTGCATATAGAGATGGAGCTAGATTGCAGAAGTCCCATTTTTCGGGCAGTCTTGCGGCAGCACTGCTGGATTGCACCTGTTTATCTAATGCGGGACATATTTACATACCTCTATACTTACTTCCAGTACAATTCATACACAGAAACATTACGGACATGCTCATAAACACAGCAGCAGTTGACAGTGATGTTTTGGGTGACATTTAGTTTCTAGGTTGCACAAGATGCTCCCATAAATGAATCATGAGTAAATCTGTGAGGTGTGAATAATAGATGGGAGGAGAGGTAAAAAACAAAGGAGTGCTGTTATTATTTGTTAATAAGACACTCTGGAGCATCACTAACTAGATCTCATTACCACCACAATACACGCAGGCATGCATGCACACACACCCACAGCCACACACACACACATATCCTCCCACACACATGCACACACACACATACACCCCACATGCCAAACACATGCAGAAGTCTCTCATCCTGCATGACTATTTTTACCTGTGAAGTCTGTCGTTGCCTAGCACTCTGTAATTACATCCCACACTCCACCAACGAATGATTAGAAGCAATGATGGATGGGTTAACACCATCACCTAAGGATGCCTCGGTGCAAAACTAATTACGCGACGATACATGTGTCATATGCCTGATACATGTGATAGCCCTCTCAGCCTCCTGCCATAACTGTGGAACAAGTGTGATAAAGGTGGACGTGTCTACTGTTAATCAACAGATAAGAGATGATGAAGTAACTCCGCCATTGATTAATAGATCTTTGTAGCTCGGTGATGTCTTAAATATAGATTATCAGAATGACATAAAGAGTGAGTGGGTTTGAGTTTGCCTCACCAAACGTTTAACTTAAATGACTCATTTCTTTCATGAAGAAAAAGTGCAACTTTTCATCACAAATGATCTTTTTCATAATTTGTTTTGCGTAGCACGACTATATGTCTTGCGCATGGACTTGAGTATTTCACCTATATCCAGATTTCATCGTGATCCTCCATGAACTCACTGTCAAAAATGGTTTTATTTATCACTGTGCAATTTTCTGAACATAGCGTTTCTCCTTTCACTGCCAGAAATGATAGTACTACGGTATGGATTTTCTGCCATGTATGGCAAGAAAGTTGTTGTCTATGCATAGACAAATTTGGGTGTTATTTGGATCAGGAGATGGGGTGTGTGTGTCTGCTTATACATGCAAAGTGTGTGTGTGTGTGTGTGTGTGTGTGTGAGTGTTCAGACTGGGATGTGAGGGGTTGCATTTATGATTGCTACGGCTGCAGCTGGGGCTGTGGGCTGAGTAATTGCCTGTCTTGGTAGAGAGATCGTGGTAGCGAGCTAAAAGTCAAGTGCTCTCTTCCTGCTGTAGACCTCATTTGGATTCCACATAGCTAGCTAGCAAGCTAACGCCAGCCTTGGGCCTGTATTATTCATAGCTTGACAGATAGCTCTCACTAAAAGCATTGGACCTGGGCCAGGTGGTGATGGAGCGACAGGGGGAAGCAGCACCACTGCACCTCACTCTCTGCCTGCCAGGAGGAGAGGAGAGGATACAGGACATAAGTAAAGGATGGGAAATTGAAGACTGGAACAGCGGGGAGATGAGCAGTTTTAACAAAAGCAGGCGAATGTTTAAGTAGGATAGGAAAAGGGAGCAGGGATATACTGTAGAGATGAAGAGACTGAGGAGGTGAAGAGGGGACAGAGGGTGAAGAAGAAAATCAGAAAGAATTATCGTAAGGCCACACAAAGTTAAAGAACAGCGAGACTACATGACGTTAAAGCACAGCTTACATTATAGCAGAGATAGAAGACGAGTGCACCGACCACAAAAGGATGGAAATGGAGAGAAGGCAGCAGCAGAAACAAAGAGCGAGTGAGTGAAACCATTTCAAATAGAGGAGAGAAAGAGGCCTGGAAAAAGAAGAGAACAGGCAGCCATCCACCCCCGCCAAGCTCAGCAACCCCTCTGCCTCCATGTGCAGAACCAGATAAGGTCGCATTAATCAAAATCTGCCACTTCCCCTTCCAAAAAAACACCGTCTATGCCATCAACCCCCCTCTGTGAAGTATCTGTCACCGAAACGGAAATTTCCATATTTAATGGGAAAGCTTTATATCACCAAAAAGGCAGTGTGGGCTGTGGGTGAAAAGAACAGAGTTGGTTGGATGTGTCAGCTCTGTCATTAGCTTATACACTTTCGACTGCATGTGGAGCCTTTTGGGGTTGATTTTAGTTTCAGCAGTGTGCTGAAGCTGGACTGACATTGGTCCTTGTCTTGTAAATCCACAATCACTATAAAATAATAATACTATATAGTCTGCTCAGACTCTTCCTTAGCACATTAATGAGTAATAGGACTGTTTTCCTACAGCATGTTCCGTCCCGACATAAACCTCTAACGCAATTTAAAACACTTTGAAAACATTTCAAAAGCAAGGCCGCCAAATTTACAGTGGCACACACGTGTGACTTCCCTCATCATGCCTTCCTCTCTGATGCCATTTGTTTATTTTTCCCTTTGTAATTTCCCCCCTTATTTGCCTCCCTTGTATATTATGACAAGACTGCAGACTACCTTTCCAACATTACTCGGCGTCAGATAAACAGGTGGTGTTTACGCTTTTTTTTCATCCTCCTCTTTTTTTCTTTTCCGTTTTTTTTTTTTTTTATAACTGCCTCCCAGAGGAAATACATCAAAGGGAATAACAGATCATGTGCAGTGAGTACGGAGCGTGCCAGGGGGACATGGGCATGAAGGGGGGAGGTGGTGGTGGGTTGAGAGGAAGGGCAGCTGCTTAGGGCCAGCTCCAGGCCCGGGCACATTCTGACCTCTAACCTCCCTGAACCCACCACAAGCCCTCCGTGATCCCAGCCTCCCTCTTCCCCCCTCAGCGCTCCCTTCAGAGCAGCTGCCAACTAAATCACATCAACGTCAAAAAGCCCATCTCCTCTGCTGGGGAGATGGAGTCTGGCAAACATGACGCAGAGCGGGGAATCACAATGTAACACGTGAAGGGCAGACACTTCAGTCTGTACGGCAGAATTACAGTAAAGGATGAGGCTGGTGATATTCTGCATTTCTGTTATTGTCAACAAATCTCTGAGTACATGGCACTTCACAACCTCAAGCCCATCAGTTCCCGTAGAAGATGTATATTTTTACAGGTCATGAAAATATACATTTATTTTTCCTCAACCAGCTTGGTGTTTCTTGAGACTTTTTTAGCATTAGATTACTCAAAAGAAGTCAATTGTATTATTAATTGAGGACTATTTTAAGCAGCAGATTTAGTTTTTTCACAATTTTCTCTGGGTCCAAAAGGGATCAATCAAATAACTACAGCCCCCATGTTCATGAAAATGAAGGAACCCGTCACCCAGTGCAACAGTGTGGCTCACTCGTGTTTTTAATAGTTTTTGGACAACAGTGCAGCTCTACAGCACAGAGGAATACGATACATCAGGCTACAGAGGCAGTAGAAAAGGTCTTTTCATGGGGTTTGACAGCAATAACAAAATATAGAATAACACCAGACTTGTTCTTTGTCTACATTTTTATTGGGTGCATTTCAACAATTGATGAATCGTTGAAGTTCTTCTTTTCTTTGTCTTGTCTCATAGTAAATTGAATATCTTTTGGTTTTGGACTTTTTGACACAACAGTTTGAGGTCACATCATTTTCTGACATTTTTATGATTAAATTAATCAACCAGTTGACAGAATAATGGATAATGAAATGTGTTTGAGACGTTTGTTGCAGCACTACTTTAGGAATTGTTACAGCCTTGTAAGTGTGATGCATAGGTCACAAACAGTAGTTAGTGACTAAATACTCACATATTCAGTATAAGAAGCAAAGACTAAATGAAGGAAGAAAGCACATCAGCTTGACTCTCTTAGCCTATCCAAATAAACAACTATTATGACAGCCTCCAGTGTGGCTTACATAGACAAATAGATGAGCTGGAGGAAGGAATTCCTTCTCCAAAATGGCTGCTGGGCTAGCAGCTAACTAGCTGGCCTCTGTGTGTGTGTGTGTCTCTGAGTTGGGGTGATTGATTGAAGTCATTACGCTGGTGGAGAGACTCCTTACCTGGCTAATCCAGGAGTGAATTTAGCTGCAGGATGACAGATAGCCGCATTACACCTCCAGAATCTGCTGCCGGATGAGCTCTCCTGCTCAGGACCACCACCACCAAATTAATGCAAAATGCCTTGTATGATACACATACATCAATAATTTACCAGATCCATCTTAAAATCTCCAACCTCAGTGTTACACTCAATCCAAGAGTCTGGAAACATAAATGCTTAATCATTCGACATATTAAATCATTATATTGTGTGCTCAAAATACTTATCATGAACTATGTTGTGGAAATGAAATCAGAACACCTGACAACAGAGTATAGCAGCAGCTAAAGATTATTTTCATCATCAAATCATCTTCACATTTTAGTTTAGTTTTGTCCAAATTGGCCCGTCTCATCCTGTCTGTAAAGCTCTCAGCTACGTTCCTACATCCATCACCAATTGCACCACTCCTCGGCGGGGACAGATTCAGTACAAGTAACCTGTGAGGAGATGTTTTCCTCCAAGCATGAGTAGTAGTTGGCAGAAATGGACTAACGGGACCAAAGCAGAGCAGCTAGGGCCCACTGCTAGCCCCGCGCTGGACATCAGTATCTCATGTTGAGGCTGACGGTCTTAGTGCGAGTATTAGACTAAAGTTGAGACTGGGTTTATTAGCTGCAGGCTACAAACGTTAGAGTTGGGGCAGTGAATGGGCAGCAACAGGCTTATTGAATAGTGAGCTGAACAGCGTGTCTGTTGGGTACTGATGCCTCTTAGCTACTTCACCACTGCGCTCGCTGTCTAAAACATATAAACCGTTATACTGTCAAGAAATGGTGAATTTGGGATGTTAGCACTTTATTGAAATATGCAACCAAACATGAAAAGATCACAGTTAAATGTTGTTTTATGAAGACTGTCATGTAAATCCAAATGAATGTGGTAATTTTCACACACTAACATCATATATGTTTCAACGTCGCTGAGGATTATTTCGACACCACAACTAGGAAGTATCAAAGTATTTTATGGGTTTTAGTACAAACTGTCATTCTGCCGTGTGTGTGTGTGTGTGTGTGTGTGTGTGTGTGTGTGTGAGTGAGAGAATGAGCCATAGCAGCTGATATGCGAGCTGGAGCCTGAGACGCCAGAAAACGCCCCAAATTGCAGCGTCTGCCATGCGCTGAGCCTCCTGCACCAAGACACTGTCTTTTGTTCTCCCCTGCTAGCGGGAGAAGCCTGACAGCTCTGAAATGATCCTCTCTCCTCTTCCACACACACTCACACACACACACACACACACACACACACACACACACACACTCACACACACACACACACACACACACACACACACACACACACACACTCACACACACACATCTCCTTTTCTTTTCAACTACTCCACTATAGATTTCCATGTTTTGTGTGCACAGAAAAGAGGTATATATATATATATACATATATATATATATATATGTATATATATACACACACATGTACGAAAACATGCGTTCTTTCTGTCTCTCTCATTCCCATAGCTTCTATTTCTCCTACCCACCTCTCATTTTCTCTCCGTGCCTGTCTTTCTCTCTCATTTTTCCTCACTGGCTGGCTGTGAGGATGGCGAATCCCTCATGGATTTCTGGAGGGTATCACCATGGAGACGGGGCTCTGCCACACGTGTCTATAGATCCTCCTTCTGGATAGGGGGCACAGCCAGAGGTGGTGCATTCCCTCCATCTCTGCTGAAAGAGAGAGAGAGAGAGAAAAAGAGACAACAATGAGCCGAGGTTGAGGGGGGGAGAGGTAGGAAGTAGTGGAAATGTGGAGAGAAATTGGTGTGAGAGAAGGTTCTGGGTAAGATATATATACGGAGGAGGTGGAGAACAGTGTATGTGTTGAAGGAAAAGGAGCAGGTGAGGTTGCGATGGGCGAGAACAGAGGAGAGAAAAATATGAGGTGAGAATGTTTGGTGACAGGAGGAGATGACGAGAGAGAGAGAGAGAGAGAGAGAGGAGTCAAGAGAAAAAGCAGCAGTGAGAGGAGGCAGAGGAAGAGGCGGCCTCGTCCAAGTGTCAGGGAGACAAATAGCGTGTGATGCTAATGACTGGCTAAAGCTTTTGCCCCTGCTGAGAACAGCCGCTAATATGACTGCTAATAAAGGCACCGTGGAACGCTGTCGCATTCCAGCAGTCACTCAACTGTCGCCCAAAATTAGCCAAACGGGAGCTCTCCTTCTCCTGCCGCTCCACTCTCCTGCCGCACATTAATGCTCCAGAAATGGGGTCCTCTCCGTAACGTTTCTAAAAGGTTATTTCTGCATTAAAGGGCCACTTGTTCACTGCAATAATGGAATTTGTTCCATCTCATAATTCTGAGGATGCCCACTTCATGAAATATGAAGTGATCTTTTTGTGATCTGAAGAGCTTTTCTTCTTTGATTGCTCCCCCGAAAACCATACAGCCTTCTTGGAGGATTTTGTGATTCTGCAAGAGGACGACACGAGGGAAACCTTATATACAGTATGTTCTCATCCCTCCCTTTCTCTGCACAGTGCCTGCAGAATTTATTTTCTTTTTATGCCACCAAATTATTTCTAGAATTTTAATTGCCAAGCGCAGTGAGTGGGATGCATCGCCTGTGATGACGAATGTTGCAGCCGAGGTCACGCACCGACACAGCCAGGGAACGTGGGACGGAGAAGCTGTGGAGGCTTCCTGTGGCTTAGTCATCGCGGCGTTTAGGAGCGTCGGGGCAAACACACCTCTCACAGTGTCACAACAACCTGACAATGCCTCTTAACACGAGCGTGATGGAAAGTCATTTACATAAGATGCTCTGCAGCTGCTTTTGATGATTTTAAGCAGGAGCCAAATATCTGTTCCACCGTAGGTGTAACTTTTAGCATAGCCAGGTTTTGAAGCATGTTTGCGCTCTGTTATCAAAAGGCCTTTGTGTTTGTACAATCCTGACCTACAATAATGAAGTGCACTTGACTCCTTTTAAAAATACAATGGAAAAATACACAACCCAGCATTTATTATTCACTATCCATTAGCTGATGTTGCAAAGCAATTATAGCAATTCAACAACTTTTTTTTTTTTTTAGAGAGATTCAGGTGTAGTCACCACTGAGCTACGCTGTGGCTCAATGCTTGACAGCAAACGCTGCCTCAAGACTTTATTGTTAAGATAAAGGTAGAGAGGCAAGACCAGAAGACAGAGAGGGAGAGGGTGTTTGATGGCCTGTGTCTGTCTGCCATTCCCACAGCACTTCTCCCTCTCCCTCTTTCCATCCCCGCTACCCGTCCTACTCCCCCCCCCCCCCCCCCCCCCCCAACACACTCACCTATCCTCCTCTCCTGCCAGCCCTCCTGCCTTGGCAGCCGCTAACCTGCTGGGACCGGCCCTTGATTTATTTGGAGAGGGCCCTGGAACGGAGGGGCCAGGATGAGTGGCATTTTAATGTGCTTTTGAGATGTTTGGTCACAAGCACTATTGATCACAGTGCCACACTGCACACCCCCACTCCCTCACTGTCCCACAGACCCTTACGTTGCCCTGGGGGAGAGGTCTGGCTGTCAGGCAGGGAATGAGTTTCCATGTGGGCTTAGATTAATGAAATGAGGCTTCTGTTTGCGGGGGGTACAGGGGGGGTACAGGGGTCAGACCATTAAGGAATCCCTGGGCTGGGCAAGATTGAGCCTGCCAGCTCACTGGACGCTGGCTGACTGATGGACGTCCGGGATTGAAAAGAGAGAGAGAGAGAGAGCAGGATGGATACACTGATGTGAAAAACAGAAAAATAGGGAACAGAAATCGGTTTGTAAGACTTTCACAATCCTACAATACAACAACGCCTCACCACTGCCATGAGCCCGTTCCATAGCCAAATTCACCACAAACAACTACCATTTTCAAATCTCGCACACAGCCCTGTGCCATTCATTCACATCAGGTCTTACTCTAAGTAGCGCAGAGCCGGGGAAACGTCCAGAGGTTGTAAAAATAGGAGCCAGGGATATTTCACAGCCGAGTGAACATGCCCAAAGCGTGTTTAGCTCTCTTACACTCGAGCCTGGACAGGGGGGTTTATTTGATGGCCAAAACACTCAGTAGAACTCATCATAATTCTGACTGTGTGGGTGCTTTTGTTCAAAGGTGCCAAATGTGTGCAATCGCAGCTACACACACACACAAACACAAACTCATGCATAAATGTACAAACAGCAGCACACGTGCTAAAGATACGCGCACACACACACTCAGGTTACATTGGGTGGGGGGTGGGGGGGGGCAGTTAGCAGCTCGGGGCTCTCGGAGGTTTGATGAGTGAAATGGATTAAACTCCTGTGATCAATAGCCTGAGCGAATACACAGATTATCAGATTAGGATCTGTCCCCCTGCTTGCCGAGGGGAGCCAGAGAATACATTAAAATCTGAGGTGCCTTGGCAAGATTCAATTAATCAGGCTACAGGTTGTCTTTACAGTCAATTCCAGACAAGCAGTTGTGTTTTGCTGCGCTCGCTTCACGTCAGAACAAGGGCATATCAGTCTGGAACAAAGTGTTTGCGGAGCATGCACAGTGATTTTCTTTCGCCTGAAGAACAAATTGATGCTACCTGAATTTAAATGAATGTGAAAATAAACTGGATCCTTGTTTGCTTCAAAGATAGCGATTTTATCCCTTTGTAACTGTTTTCTGGAAGAAATGGAGCATTTTATTATAATTACTCAATGGTTAATGAGTACATGTCCAATTATATTGGTTAAGCAAAGTTTCATATTTTTCCCAGCAGAAGAACTTAAGGGGCATTACTTTCCTTGCAGTAAGAGGCCCTTGTTCCATTGCTGCTTTGTGCATTGTATTCTTTCCAAATGTAGCTTGTAAACCACGGCACCTTAACATCTTAACAAAGAGGCCTGATTGCAAATGAGCATTAGCATTTTTGGCCAGGTGAGGCTAACAGCTAATGGCTGCCCTCTTATCTCTCCTCTGCAGTGTGTACGGCTGCCCTCTGGCCAAGAAGAGAAAGAGTCTAGACAGACAGCCCCTGGAAACCTCCCCTAAGAGGAGCACCTACCTAGATGACATGGACAACTCCACCATGGAGGAGTGCTACGAGACAGACGGGACCGAGGAGATGGATGACAGGGAGGAAGAGGAGGAGGAAGGAGCGGTAGAGGAGGAGGAGGAGGAAGAAGAGGGAGAAGTGGAGGAGGAAGAAGAGGAGATGGAAGGCTACATGGACTACAACGTAGAGCAAATGGAGCACGAAGAAGGGGAGGTGGAGAGAGGGGACGGAGAGGGTGAGGAAGAGGAGGAAGAAGAGGAGGTAGAGGTGGAGCAAGAAGAGGAGGAGGAGGGTGATGAGGAGAGGGTGGAGGAGGCAGAAGAAGAGGAGGAAGCAGTAGAGGAGGTGGACTATGAAGAGGGAGAGGAGGAGGAAGGGGAGCAGAGTCAAGGGCAAGGTGAGATCACTTCCTCGACAGATTGTACTAAAACACATTGGATAGATGAATTTAAAGGAACAGTTCAGGAAATATTATTTGCTGTCTGGCTGAGAGTTAGATGATACCACTCTCATGTCTCTGTGGTGAATTTAAGAGCCAGCAGCTGTTTAGCTTAGCTTAGCTTAGCACAAAGACTAGAAACAAGGGGAAACTGCTAGCTTAGTTCTGATCAAAGGTAGCAAAACCTACCTACAGATACAGCACCTCTAAATCTCAGTGAACATTACAGGAAGCTACTGTGCACAGACTAGAAATAGTCTGTGCACATAACCCCACTATGAAATGACATATTATGATTCTTGCACTTTTGTACTAATTAATCAAACGAGATGTAACATGGTAATCAGTGAGCTATAGAGGTGCTGGTGGCTGGATTTTGTTACCTTGCTGTTTCCCCCTGATTCCAGTTGTTGTGCTAGCTAAGCTAACAGCCTTCCGACTGTAGCTTCATATTTACCACACAGACATGACAGGGTTAATCTTCTCACACAACTCCACCAGAAAGCAAATGAAAATATTTCCCAAAATGTTGAAACAAGTCCTTTAAACATTTCACATTTATTTTAAAATGCCATTATTTTTCAAGTGCTGCATTTCCATATCTGTGGTTTATATTTCCATATTTGATGACTCGACCTGATGAAGTAGTTTAGGGCTGTTGAACGTGATGCTCAAACAATGATTGTGTTTTTCATTGGAATGAGATGAAAGACCTGAAACAAAGACAGTCGACATAGCAGCAGGCTGAAGCCATGCAATATATATTGTTTTATTATTTGCTTCATTAATTCATTCATTTGCACATTTTACTTGCATACAGTCTGTTCTCATTTTCAAAACCTTTACTGCATTACTAGTCTACTAGAGAGGTGCACTGGCACTAAATTATTAGCTACTTTGTTGATTTTTCATAGCACTCTTTTTAAAACTGTTCTGTGTTTTAAGCGCATTACAGAAAAATATTTAAATTGATGCCCACTGAAATGTTTTAACCTTTTAACCTTTAACCTGCATGAGACTTTTGCCAGAAACATTAGATCACATAAGGAACTAAATTATGCCAAATTTCTAAAGCTGGAGTCTGGATGTTTTTTTTGTAAGACTATTAACAAACAAATTTTTAATAACAAAAGAATCTTCAGTTGCCGTTAGATCCATACTTTAATGATGCCTTTCCTGAAGACATGAGACAAAAATACCATGTAGTTTTTGGACTGGGGATTTGAGAACACCCCCTACCACCACCACCCCTCCCCGACGTGGCCAAGACTAGATTTGGCAGGTTTCTCTCCAGCAGATTCTGCTTTGCACCCCCACATCACGATTGGACCTGACAGTGCCTTCAAGTCCAATTAAGAGTGAAGCTCTGAGAGAGGAGTGTGTTAACCCTGTTTGGCGTGTAGCTCTACCCACCCAAAGTGTTGATGTGGCACCTCAGCATCCATGCTCTTATTTTCTTGCAGAATGTGAAAACAGCGCTACAGACTGGTGTTCATTAGAGCCCACAGACAAGGCCTTACCCTTAACACCGAGACAGTGGACTGTTGCCACTGTCTCTTCAGCCTGTCAAGCTCCTCTCTTTCCATGGATAGTAGCTGATTACCATGTTGTTGTTTTTTTAAGTGCTATGGACATGCCACAGTACGTGCTGTTGTCACTGGAAGGTATTCACGACACTGATGAATTCTTCACATCTTTGTCATCATTGAGTTCTATAATCATTATCTTTGCTTTGTTGCAAAAGAAAGATTTAAAAGCATTTTAATCTGCAGAATTTTACCAAAAGAAAGGTGGGAAAATCTTTCCATATGCATCATTAACATGTTCTCTATTCACCCCAAGACAACAAAACTGGCAGATTTCAATCATAGACATGCAGGAGGCTGATATTCTGGATCTTCTCTGTGTTTCTCAGTGGCATGTACACTTTGATAGCTAATCCATAGCCAGTGCAGGGCAGGGCAGTCTCTCTGTTCTCTCCGTAATCTGTTTCGCTTCCATATCCCTTTTGTGTACCTTGATTGCTCTTCAAATTGCTTTCCTGTGAAATGTTTCATACCATCAAAAATTAAACCCCCGGTGCAAGAGGTTGCTGTAAGAAGCCTTCCACTGTCAAAATGTGTGCCTGGTCATTCGTGACTGTTCCCTCTTCTCGCTCTAAAGCCTTCACCCCCCAGGCACCGATATTATGTTGCTCTTAGATTGAAGTGTGTGTAAGTCTGTGTGTGTGTGTGAATGACGGAAAGTCAGTGTGAGTGTTTGTGTAGTCTGTGTACAAAGTGTGTCGTCGGATAATATTCAGAATTGTTTTTGAATGCGTATTCCGATGTGTTTGCATACTTCACATTTGTAAATTTGATGTGATGAATACGGTCAGTTTAAGCCAGTCAATATATCGTCACTCACAACAGCAATTGTTTTTCTAGTATTATTATTATTAGTAATAGTATTAATATTATTATTATATTAGTATTATTATTAGTCTCGTGATGCGTTTGTTCCCACAAGAAGTCAAACTTTATCATTTCTGTGTATGAGTCGGGAGGGGCTGGGGGGTGTTTGGGGCTCATTTTCTCTGCAGGAATGTAAGTGGCAAATGTGACGCCAATGTGAGCGATGTGCTCTTGGCGGCTCAGGGTGGAAATGTGAAAGGAGATATTGGAAGTGCTCCAGGAGTGAGTGCTTGAAATTACTGACAGAAGAGGTTCAGTAACCTTTTGCAGCCTGTCAGAATCAATTAGGCAGTGAAAGGAATTCTAAAGATACTGATGATTGAATGAAAAAAGAACTTTACTAGCAAACGATGAATGGCCACTGACTGGGGTTCATCATGTTGCAGATGGAACACCATATTATCTCTCATATTTTAGACTCTCCTGTGAAAAAAAAAATGCATTCTCTAATTCAAAGGTTTCTCACTGTGTTTTCACTTACACTGCTGAATTATGAATAAAATGTTACCTCATTTGCAGCTATTCACAGAATTCTTTAGCAGTATTATTAATCATAATACCTGTGAATATCATGTCCTAAAACATGCAGGAAATAAGGGCAAAAATAAGACTTGCTAAAGATATAGTCCCTGATTTCAGAGCATCTTTCTCTGGAACCTTCTCCAACCGCTATATTTAACTTCCTGTGCTGATTCACAATTCAGAACACAAGCTGCTGTTAAGACTCTCAAAGTAAATTATTAGGGGAAGCAAAGAGTTCCTTATCCAATTTAGATGGACCAAGCCCAGAAATCTGATTTACCAGTCAAATAGAATGATGGAAATGAAATTACAAGACGTTTGTTCTTTCTTTCCAACAGAGGACGATCAGATGAGCAGCGGTGAGGGGGCTGAGGGCGATGGTGGAGGTGGCGGCGGCAGTGCCAAATCTGGCCCGTTGACGGAGAAGGACGACAACAACAACGACGAGTACGAGAACTACGATGAACTCGTAGCCAAGTCCCTCCTGAACCTGGGCAAGATCGCAGAAGACGCTGCCAACCGAGCCATGACGGAATCTGAGATGAACAGCAACTCCTCCAACAGCGCTGAGGAAGAGGAGGAAGAAGAGGAGGAGGAAGAGGAGGAGGAGGATGACGACGAAGAAGAGGATGAGGAGGAAGAAGAGGAAGACGAGGAGGAAGAGGAGGAAGAGGAAGAGGGGGAAGGGGATGAAACACAGAGGGCTGATCTGAGTTTGGACGTTGACAGTGATGTAGTTCGGGAGACGGTGGACTCCCTTAAACTGCTGGCACAAGGTCACGGCGCAGTATTGGCTGACAATTTAGATGGACAGGAGTTTGAGGATGGTACAGCCGAGAACGGGAATGAGAATGACTGTACACACAATGGGGGAAATGCACACAATGGTGGTAATGGACAAGTTAAGACCACCGGTAACGGACAAATAGAAAACAGCGATGAGGAAGTGTGTTTAAGCAGTCTGGAGTGCCTACGAAACCAATGCTTCGACCTGGCTCGGAAACTAAGCGAAACAAAGTCCGCTGACCGAAATGGACCATCCCAGCAAAATCATTTTTCATGCGGGGATCCCAATCAACAGCCCCAGCATCATGGCTATGGGGATTTCCACCACAGCCAAGATGACAGGCGATCGCTTGATAGGAACTATTCTGACATGGACAATCTCATGAAGCTCGAGGAACAGCTGAGCCCACGCTCCAAGGCCTTCTCCAGTTGCGCACAGGACGACCGATATCACTCCAATCACCGGGACTTTGATGAGGACACAGCCTCTGTGACGTCGGACCGATCAGAAGAAGTGTTTGACATGACAAAGGGTAACCTGTCCCTGTTGGAGAAGGCCATTGCACTAGAGTCTGAACGCGCCAAGGCAATGCGGGATAAAATGGCGGCCGAGGCCGCCAGAAGAGATGGGGTGAGGTATAACCATGAAGACCATGGCCCAAGGCATGGCTACGGTGTTGAGCGTAAAGCTCGACTTCCCGATGGTATGAAGAAACCTTTCTACCATAAAGGTGAGTAGCTCTTTCAAACATGGACACGCTCAGATGCACACCAAGCCTCCATCAGAAATCACATCTACACAAGTGTAGACATGTTTACCTCATTTAACAAGCTCAGGTAAAATGTTTGTGTGCCACTGTTTGCCTCTGTATTCTATCTATCCTGTACTGGAGACTAGACAGCCCCCATGCATTCTGGGAACCTTACTATAACCCCAGGACAAGCTTTTTCAGCCAATTTGGAAATTCGCATCTCGGTAGCAGCGGGAGCGGCAGCAGCAGCTTATGTTGTTAAAATAGGCCAGCATGGAAACATCAGAGGGTAGGCTTGTCAGGCATAAGTAATGGCAATCTGCACGGCCTGTTAGGACCGCAAATCTCATCCCTTCGATGCAGCTTGGGGTAAAGCTGCCTATTTTTAAACCTGTGCAAGCACTTGGGAGAGGAAGGTACAAAACAGAGGCCGTCTGCCTTTAGAAAGGATTGATTCTTCAGGGAACAATGACGCTTTTTACGTTTGTTTATGACGCTCATGACCTTCCATTCAGATTGATACTTACTGATACCACAGAAAGATTCGAAAAGACTCTTATATGGATAATCACATAGTACAAAGACTGCAGTATTCCATCATCATGTGCTTGTATATGTACAGAGTAGAGTTGCAGTCACACAGATATTTGCAGTGACATTTCCAGTGGTCTGATTTTAAGCTCCCTTATTTAACTCTTAATTGTTCCTCTCATCATATCTTTTAGCGCAACAGTATTCAGACTTAGTTAGGTTAAATCATTTCCTCCCATAAGGAAGGTATCAGATGAGACCAACAAATAAGAGCATGCTAATTCACAGCAGGGTAATATTACACTTTAAATGCCACACAACTCACAGCAGGTATATATTGGGACTTAAATGCCACACAAATGTTAATTTCAAGAGCCTTCCATGGCCCCTGTGTCTGGCTAATGTTGGAATAATGAGAGGACACGAGACAGTTGCGTCACGATAACATCTTTCCTCGGGCGAGATAGTAGCAGACACTCGTTGACCAGGGTTCCTGTGTGATTCATAAAGCAGAGCATGGCGAGGGAGGGGGAGGCGGGGGATGGAGGGAGGTGGAGGGGGTTCAGCGAAGAGCCCAGCTCCCAAAGAGAAGCATGAGGCTGAGATGAAAATTGAACAGTATCAGAATGACCGATAACGAACGACAGGCCCACTGACTGCACATTAATTATCCAGAGATGGTATGGTAATGGGGTCCATTTGCTATGCAAAGCGCAGACCGTCCTCAGCCACAATCAATATCCCCTGCTTTCTAATATGCCTTCCACTTGGCTGCCTCACTCTCTGCAATGGGAGCGTGGCAGGCAGAACGCATGGCCATCATGTATGTATGTGTGTGTGTGCGAAATGGAGAATTATTACGTTCAAACACTAAGTCAGTGTCCCCAAAACAAGCCACATTTTACATGCAGACCAAGCTCTTTATTAACATGAAATCTCCCCGCCTTTACTGCAGTGGTGTTCAACAGAAGAGCCAGACATGACATAGCAATATTGTACCAAACCCATGGCCCCTAACGTGACATAGATAGATGACAGCCGCGGAGGATAATGAGGTCCTTTTTTTTTCTGATGAATGAGACACGGGATTTCATTTGGTGACTCACTTGTAAATGTCTGCGTGAGGTGTGCTCTATTCCACCTCTCGATTTTGTCAATTTTCTCAACCCTCCTAACCCTTCACTTGATTATTCTTTTCATTGCTCCACAACCTCTGGTTTATTTTGGTTTGCCAGTAAGTGCCTTAGGTGGAGCTACTAAGTTACACAGGCCTGTAAAACTTTAATCAGTGGTCTGTCTTTCTTTGGCATGAGAGAATAGCCGCTCCCTTGTCTACTTTGCCAATACTCACTCCAGATAAAGGTTCCTGTCACTCAAATGGCTCCAAATTGATCATACAATCTGAACACTATACTCTTGTAACTCTGCTATGAAGGTACATTGAAGGCTCTTATGGCTTCGTAAAATCGTCCTAATATTCATTTAAAATGATCGTGTAAACTGCAGCAACAAGAACCATGGCATGTTGGTTGTAAGAAGAATCCTTGACCTTGTTTGGGAGTCAAAGTGTTTTAAAGGTGGATGGTTACATCTGCAGAAACAATGCCAGTTGGCACGGCTTGACATTGGCGCTTTTTGGTGGTAACTATATCTGATCTGGGTTTCGAAGAAATAGAAGAGCCAGATTTTGGGAAGGGAAAGACAATCCCATCCGGTGTGTGTGCATGTGTGTCTGTGTGTGTTTGAGTGTGCTTTTTGGACCCTTATTGTCACCCTCAGCTCAACAAACTGTCATGTGAATGATTTTAATGAAGACAACTATGATAAATTCTTAATTGAATCTAAACTGAAGGATGAAAGATTTCGTGGAAGGTCACCAACACATGAGTTGTAATATTTCACAAGTCTTCACAATTTTATAACAGTAAACAAACTTCATGATCAAAAGATCTGTCATCAAGCCAATTATTGCCTCTTTGTCCTTGTCAGTCTTCACTCCATTTCTCCAAATAAGCACAGCAATAAATAATGGCCTATGAATAAAAAATAAAATTCAGATGTTTTGGGTTGCAGCAGTCAAGGGCGGAAATTTGGTTTTAGACGCGGGAGAGAGGGCCTGAAAATACTGCTTCCTGCATTTTATATATATTTATAGCAATCTAGAAAATTTGTGAATGAATGCCTACTTAAAACCACATTCAGTTTTCATTGATGGAGACCATATCCATATATCACAGATAAATATTCTTGTATCATCACTAAAAAGAAACCTTATCTAATATTTAATGTGATGTTGAAACAAAAATTTTGAAAAATGAGGTAGATACATCCACCGTGTACCCAATCGAAATTACATCTGCAGCAATAGTTACTGAAAAGTCCAGGAAATCCACGACAGACTGACATGTACACATCTAGTGTTCTTCAACATCTGTTCCTTACTGATGCATCTGTGCACACCGCTCAGCATAATGTATAGCTCTGTTTCATTATGTATGTATGTGCTTTCTGTCTCAGCTTCTAGTTATGTGATGCAGTGTGGCATTTTGTCACGTGCGATCACCTCAATGCGCCTTTTTTCCTGCTAACAGATGTTTCGCGCGCAGACAAGAAGGAGAGTCGGTGTCCGACACCAGGCTGCGACGGCACGGGTCACGTGACTGGCCTGTACCCACACCACCGGAGCCTCTCGGGCTGTCCGCACAAAGACAGGGTGCCACCAGAAAGTAAGCACTTCAGTCACACACCGGTCAAACACATATTTACCCAACCTGCGGCCTTCGTGTTCTTTGATGTTCAGGAATCGGCATGTTTCCCGTGGTCACTGCTGTGTCTGGCTCGTCCTGTGTGCTGTGCGCTTGCTGTCGTGATTGGACTGCGTTTGATATTTCAGCGGGGGGTACAGTGAGGGGTCAGACGGATTGCAGCTGCCCCTCTCTTGTGACCTTTTGCATGGGGCCATGGTTTTGCTTGCTGATTGCCTGCCTAGTGTATCGTGGTGATGATGGGAAATCTGTGATGAACAAATAGTGGCCAGGCAGTGATTGGTGGGATGCATCAGACTTTCTCCTTCACTGGATTGGCTGACAGTGATTAAGAGCATGTGATAATCCCGTCCACTGCTGTTGGTTTCATCATTGTAGAGGATATATCGGTAGCATGGTTTACTGACTGCGTGACTGATGTCATGCTGATGTATTTCATTGCATTTTTCACAAAACTTGAAAATGCTCACAGACCTTGATAACGCCGAGCCTGCTTCAGTCATCCATGCCATAAATCCCATTCATTTATTTGTGTTCCCTGCTCAATTAAGTTCTGTTGAATAGGCAGTATCATATCTCTAAGCCACAGATCAAGTGAAGTGGCAATAAACATTAGCCTTGAATGAATAGTGAGTTTTCCCTTTAGAGATTTCACCCCGGCTATTTAGTCTCATTCACCTTGTGCAAACTTCTCAATAAAAGCCCCTTTACACGTTTCATTAACCGCAGCGAGAAAATCAAGTTATGATCTGCCATGACCCAGACAGCAATCAAAATAAAAGAGGGTCTTAATAATGGCAAAGAAATTAGTTACCATTAAAGCCAGGCTTGTAAAGACCAGCAGTGCCACAGATGACTCTTGTTCTGTGGAGCGCCGCTCACACAAAGGTCCCTAACCTGAGATGTTCTCGTCTCCCAGAAATGTGAAATGACTCAGAGCAGTTGACCTTGACCGGGATCAAGAGCCCCAAAATGGAATTTGGAATGGGCTTGAATTGATTGTCACTGGAGATTTTGGAATATGATGTCTGTGTTCCTCCTCCTGTTCCTCACTTGTGTTGATAGGACTGACTTTTTGTGGAGATGATACCACTAATACGGCACAGGATGCTTTGGATCACAAAAAGTTCTCTTCTTGATCTCTGTGGCATCATCTTCAGTCCTTCTTCCCTGACTTCAAAAGGATATTTGAGAGTGTAACACACACACACACACACACACACACACAGTCTTGTTGCTGTTAAAGGTGACCTGCTTTAGGTGCCGTTGAGTTATCGCTCAGCCTGTGCATGTAGCGGTGAATCACCAGGTTTCTGTCAATATGTGCTCAGTTGTCTCATGCAGACTGACTCCATGTTTCACCACATTAAAGGTAAAGATGAGTACATGTCACACATGTAGCTGCCTGTGGGGAAGATTCAGCTTCTCTCCCCTATTAACACATTTGCTGTACTGAATGGACAATGTATTATTAATGCAGTGGCTTCATTTAATTGGGAAATCACACAGTGCAACCAGACTGTTCCTTGGGAAATGTGAAAAATGACGATTAAATTATATCTCAAATTCATTAATTCCCACTTCTGTTTGCCTTAGTATAGCTCTTTTCAGTAGAATGTTAAAATATTTAATCAGCTCACGTGGGAGTCTTTGTTTTTGTCTTTAAAATGAATTACCTTCATAACATACAAGGCATCTGGAGCCACACTGCTTCCTGTTTGCATCCCCGCGCCCACTGAATCAGACCCAGTGCTTTCTTTCATTTCTTGCCATTCTATCTGTGTCTTTGCAGAGGGCAGGGCAAAATTGGTATATGCATAATGTATTGGCTTGTGGCATGTTGAGGTGGCAGGCTTTGTCCAATTACCTGCACCGAACACCAATTAGTATGTAAGGGAAGGAGGATGATGAGGGGTTAAAGTTTAAGGGGGTGATAATGATGAAGCTGGTGCCGATGGGGTTTGGCCCCGCGCGCCAGACGACCCTTTCCCGCGCCTGCGGTGCTCTGACGTTTCCTCTCGGACATCCATAGATCATTAATCTAATTGGCTGGTTGCCGAGGGGATCTGAGACAGTTATGGACTGTTTTAATGGTAAATGGTATTGAGGAGTGCGCTCTCTACCCTAACAACGTGCGGATGATAACAAAGCACACTATCAAGGAGCTGTATTCCATCTGTCTGCTTCTTCCATTGATTTCAAGGCTTGTGTTTTGCATGATTGCTAGCTGTCGGTCGCTCTGCTCTCTGCATGCCCAAAAATTCCCTTCCATTTCTGTCTCTTGCTGGCTTTGTCCTGTTAAACTTAAATGACATCTTTTTATTCATGACTGTCCCCATTCCATGAATACTAATTTAAAAGGGCCGGATAAGTGGAAGCAATATGGTGGGAAACCTTGCCTGCCCTCTCAAACTAGTGTTCATTAAAATGAAGAAGAGGTCATTTGGGTTCACACAGGCTCATTTCTTAATGATGTTTATAATGCCAAGCTCCTCACACACTAATAGAGCTCATGCGTGATTGTAAGGGGCTCCTAACCTTCCCTGTCTTTCACTCCTATCTCCTGTCTGTATGAAGTTGTGGCTATGTATGAGAATGTTCTTAAGTGTCCTACGCCTGGCTGCACGGGACGCGGCCATGTCAATAGCAACAGAAACTCCCACAGAAGGTAAGTGACAGTCTGCCCTTATAAAACTGGCACTGTCCATGTTGCACCCTTATTTTTCCACCGTGGGACGTTTTATTTTAACGAGCTATTGTCCCGAAATAATTTTTTCATCCTCAGTTTTTTTCACACACATCATATTTTTGTTTAGTTGTTGTCAAACCCATTCTTTTTGTCTGTCCAACACATTGTTTTTTTTGTGTGTGTGTGGATAAGTACAGTCTTTTTTTTATGATGTTAGGTAGAGGTAAATAATTGAAGTAGTTGAGCTGCTTAACAATTCCATAGTGAGACTGATTAGAATGCAGCAATTCACACCTTCTGCAGCATAAATCATTTATCAGCTCTTGGCGAAAAATGGCATCTATCAGGTGCAGGTTTGGAGGGAGATACTGAAATAGCAGGGCGCTCTTGCCAGTGCTGTCAGACGGGGCGAAGTGACAGTGAAAGAGGAGTGTCACCCACAGCAGATGCTCAGGGAGTTGGGCATAGCAGCAGCCATTAGCACCTTTCTGCCACTCAGCCAGGGTGACAGGAGAGGTGCAGACCTGGGAGGACCAGCGTGCCTCCACGCTGTGCTCAGTGACACGGCCGCAGCGCAAAATAGGCACGCACATGGACACGCGCAGTAAACTTTCACTTTTACTAGAAAGAGCTGATATAAACCACCATATACTACCGCAACACTTCCAAACCTGATACACACTCTTGCCCCTGCACACATTCATGCACGTCTGATGACAGGTGCTCATGAACTCTATACTGGCTTCAGGCCATTGTCAAAGATAATTTTTTCACTGCGACCCAGCACACTGCGGTTGACAGACTGGATGGAGAATAATAGGGGTTAAGGATAACAACATGAACTTTTGTCACATTTGGTCAGTAACTTGTCAGGAGGAAGTTTTACAGCCCGAAATTCGATTGGAACAGACTGTAGGTGTAGATCCCAAGTGTATGTGAGTGTGTGTGTGTATGTCTTGTCAGCATGTGTTTGAAGGAAACAAGATGCTGCAGAATGCGCGTAAAAATGCACATTTGTCCATATGGGAATATCTATTCTGAGAATTATTTCAAGCCGCTCAACCAGAGACACGCAAGCTGTTGCCAATTTTGTTGTTATTGAAAGTGTTAAAAGTGATGAAAATTAGCGATTTTGCATTTTAAACAGGGACTTTGTGAACTCTACTCAGGTATTTTTAAACTGGTAGACACGGGGATTGACAAGCTGGCAGACTGGCTGACAAGTACTCTAACAAGCCAAACATTTTTACAGCATGTGCGTTCAATGTAACATTTTCACCTATCAAAATGTGTCTCAGACGCATTTTCCACGATGCCACTGAAGTCGCTTTCTCGTCTCAGTCTGTCAGGATGTCCTATCGCTGCAGCTGAGAAGCTGGCAAAAGCCCAGGAGAAGCACCAGAGCTGCGACGGCCCCAAGTCCAACCAGGCCTCTGACCGAGTCTTAAGGTAGTATTCACTCTTCTCTTTCATCTACATCACGTATGATGAAATTCTCTGTTGGAGGTCAAAATATGAGATGGAAAGGACAGGATATAGATACGTGGTTGGTCAGAAAAGAAAGGACCTGACAATGTAGATTTGACTGTAATGTAACACAGCACGTAGATCATCTTTTGTTCTTTTTTTTTTTTTGCTATTGAGATTTTAAGTCTCCCTTTTTTGTTTTATGTTTATGTTCCCCTGTCCCTTGAGAATACTTCCTCAAGAGAGTGTGCATGTTCATTTCTGTCCTCACTATTGAAGGCAAATCACTTTATTAGATCTGAACAAAACTGGCTTCATTCATCACAGTGAAGGCAGAGCGTTTTGAATGAAACTTTCTTTGAATTTTCATGAAAATGCTATGAAGAAAAGTCACAAGTAATTGTAAATTTTCTATTTATACCTAAGTGAACATCAACAGCGCAAGATCTTACATTTCATTTCTGCCTGGTCTGAGATTGAAGATATAAACGCATATCAAACGATGAAAGCATTTCAGAAGTATACAAGTGTAATAAAAGGAATGCAGAAATTCAATTTTGACTATTTTTTATTGACTAGGCATGAAGAACACTTGTAGCGGGTTATTTTTTGTAAACAGGAGGACAATAACATACATGCTATGGTGTGTGAAAGCGATGACCCACCATCCACCAGCGTCATCCTCCATATTCTAATCCTGGACTATCACCATAACAGTCTGCCCCTTCCCTTGCATCTGCCCATTTTTTTTTTTAACCAAACCCTGAGTTCCCTCTCCTCCTCCTGGGCAATGTTGAGTGCCTCGGTCCAACTTCCACCCCCTCGTCATTTATTTTCCAGGCCTATGTGCTTTGTCAAACAACTGGACTATCCACAGTATGGTTACAAGAACAATGTTTCCACCAGCACGCCCCGCTCCAACCTGGCCAAGGAGCTGGAGAAGTACTCCAAGACCAGCTTCGACTACAGCGCCTTCGATGGCAGTAACAACCACCAAGTGTACGGGAAACGGGCCATCGCACCCAAAGTTCACGGACAAAGGGACACCTCCCCCAAAGGATACGACGGTACTATTTCACAACAAGACGTTTGTTTCTCCCATGGTGAAGTGAACACACACAAATATGAAGATTCTTTTGACATTTCAGTGTTGAAAGTATATTTTGTGGAATCTTTGGACATGACATATTATTTTAATTTATTTTAAACGGAGTGTCAATTAAAATATCAGACCATTAATTTGTTTTTTTCAAGGTTATATTTTATGAATCTAAAACTATAAAAGTTTGGCAGAGAAAGCAATCTTCTTCTTAAATGAGTTCTTTCATAAATCCTCCAGTCTGTGCAGAGTTTGACAGGTTTGCAGGGTCTGATTTAAACATACATAAAAACACACTTCATCACCTTTGTGAATGGAAAAACAATGTACATGTAAAGTATTTATCAAAATGCATCAAGCCCTCTTCTTTGATTTCTTTCATGTGTCCCGTAGCCAAACGTTACTGCAAGAACTCCAGCTCGGCCAGCAGCACCACCAGCACCTACGCTCCCAGCAGTAGCAGCAGCAGCCTGAGCTGTGGAGGTGGAGGAGGGGGCGCAGGAGGAGGCAGAGGAGGCGGGGGCAGCAGCGCCAGCAGCACCTGCAGCAAGAGCAGCTTTGACTACAGTCACGACATGGAGGCTGCACACATGGCGGCCACGGCCATCCTCAACCTGTCCACACGCTGCCGGGAAATGCCCCACGGGATGGGGGGGAAACCCCAGGACCTGTGCTCGCAGGTAGGAGGGGGGTGGACGGCTCCATGTTGAATATTTATCACCTAGATCAACAGGTGTAACCGCATTCTACAAACTCTAGTGAGGGTTTTTGGTTTTTGTTGAGCGACTGAGAGGAAGAGACATCACCTGACATGACACCACAGCCTCACACAGCTCCTTTGTAAGACTGCGGCCCTCTGCTGCAGTCACAAAAAAATCCACTGACAGATTATCTCTGTGCGTCCTTCATTATACTAATGCTGGCAGTGAAAACTGACAAAGATAGGGAGATTTCTGCTGCGCACACCACAAGCACACATCCACACACTCACACGCACACATTCCATTAAAGATCTGGGGCTGTGTCTTACACTCAGGGCTCAGCAGGGCAGTTTTTTATTTTCCGTCTGGGGATCAGATAGGAGCAGGACGGAGCGCCGTTTGACACGGCATGAGCCCAGTGTGTCATTTCTGAGGAGATAAGGTGACGGTGTTCCTGTATTATCTGCGCCCAGATGCTGAGCTGGAAAATGGGGCCCAGAAAGAGAGTGCACAGCAGAGGGCTAATGCTGGCTTAATGCTAATGTTGACAGCGGAGGCTGCCAGAGAATGAGAACGAGGGTGATAGAATTGAAAAATAAAGAAAAAAGAGCAAAGAAATGTCACAGCGGAGAAGGAGAGGGGAGGAGACGGGGATACATAGGAGGAGGAAGAACAGGGGCGAGCTGAAGGAGGGAGGAGGAAGAAAAGGATAAAAGCCAAAAGCAACGTACTTCCAAAGAAAAGTGGAACGGAATAAAGTTGGCGGGAACAAATGCCTGAAGCAGTAAGGACTTCCTCTGGTCCTACCTCATTTCATTGTCTGTCCTTCTGCTCCGGGGCCAGACGCACAGGATGCTCCCAGGGCAGGATGGGAAGACGGGAGACTTCACAGGGTTTTTTTTTTTCTCGCTCTTTCATCTCAGCACCTCACCTCGTGGCACACACCGTTCCTTCCTACGTCTGAATAAGACTTCACACACACACACACACACATCTATTCTCGCCTCCTTGTTTTTTCAGCCTCTCTATCCGCCCGTTTCTCTTTCTCTCAGTCTGCTCTGTGAAATTACAGGTAGCTGGGTCGACTGAAATCAGCTGTCTGTATTTAAAGTCTTTAAGTCATATGCTAAGTTGGGCTGCTTTGTTAACGTTAAAGAGAAGTTTGCCCAATTACCTAAAGTTAGTCATGTTTTTGAGTACAAGGGATGCTGGGACACATACAGTATCTCTACAAGACCATACCTGTGTTTTTGCATAAATTAGTCATTTTATGATTTATCATGAATATTACACTTAACATTAATACAATTACATTTTCAAAGCAGACCATACTATAGTTTTTTCATGTGTTTTTTTACCTGATACACTCCTGCTTGCTTTCACATTCAGCTTCTGACCTGCACAGCATACAAATCACACACTATCTCTCTTCATCTTTTTCACATTAGATATTTCTCTTGTCATTTCTAGATACCAAATTATTTAACTTTTACCAAAAGAAGCTTTCTGGTAAAGGAAAAACTTTTTATTTACCAAGTTATTACAGGAAAAGTTTGTTTTAATGTGCTATATAATTATGTGAAATGACAAGAAATCTTGTGTGATAACAGGAAATGTTTCTGGCAAAAACTGAATAAATTGCTATCTAGTAATAACAAGAAAAATAACATGAAATATCTTATTATTATTTCTCAATATAACCAGAAATTACACAGATTTTTTGTCATGCTGGCAGAAATATGCTGTCATATAATGTATGTATCACTCATCATGAGGATAATATTAAAGCCAGGACTTTGTATGCACTATTAAAAATGTTAAGAAAAGATAGATGGTAGGCTAATGAGTACAACAGTTTTAATCCTCGGCTTTAGAGAAGCTGTATTTCTCTGAGCAAAACTGCTACATCCAAATTATTTGACTAAATAAGATCATCTTGGCATCCGCATACTATCAAACTGACCTCAAAGACATAAACAGGCATCCATAGATGTTTGTTAAGCTTGAAAAAAAAAATGGAGCCTTCGAAGGACTATGTGAAGATGAAAGGCCTGAGAGGAAGATAGGGCAGGATGCTGGTTTTATTTTAAGACCTGGAATCGGTGGCCAGAAGTAATACGGCGAGAATTAGCAAGTGACCTCTCACACTCCGGCCCCCTTTCCTCCCAGCATTGCCATGGCAACAGAGGTCAGGGGTTACTGAGGGGGGGGGATGAGAAGGGGTGGTCTCTAATGAAGTAGGTGGGGTGCATCCTCACATATCATCCTCGTTAATTCGATATGAAAGGGTGGGTCACATTAATTGGACGGTGACATATAATACAGTGGCTGACAAGGAGAGGGCGGTCCGCTGAGCATATTCACAAGGACAAGACGAGTCATGGCAACACGCGATGAGGCATGTGCCATTGGATCTATTCCTCAGCAACATGACCTTTATTTTAGAGTGACTGTTTTTGTTGCTCTTCAGTCCTCATTTCCAACTCATCCTCTGCCTCCTCCTCCTCCTGCTTTTTCTAGCTCACAGACAAACCTACAAATGAACGTGGAGTGGAAGTTTAATAGTGAGTGTGTGTTTGGCAAAAGCAGACATCATGGGCCGATGTCAGGTGGACAGTTTTGTTGACAGGTGCTATCATAAAAGCTCAGTTTGTGCTGTGCCTGCTGAGCCTTCAAATGAACAGTCTTTGTATTTAGCAGCCCATCGTCTGTGTTTTTTTTCTGTTGTTTTGCATGATTCTCAACTCTTACATGGCACCTGGCAGCATAGTGAGATATTTTTCTGCACAGACTAATGAGGCAGCAGTAATCGTGATATTCTGGGCCCTTTTTTTCTACTATTTTTAAGTCATCGGTTCAGCCTCAGTTCCTGCAGTACCCATGAACCAGTCCTAAATGTATCACCCCGTGTGTTTGAGTCAGCGTGCGTCACAGAGGTTTTGGCTTCAGACACCAGGAGAATCCACCCCTAGGGACACTGTCGGGTGGAATCAGCATTAGAGCGGGCTTTCTGACTTATGAAAGGGAGCGATGAGGTTGAGGAGGAGGGCATCAGAGAGGGACATTAATGGGAGCAAGGACACAAACACATGCCTACTAAACGTAATCCTTATAGAAGTGGGACTCTTGTGCCAAATGTTGTTCAAAGAAAAGCTGTGTGCATTGATAAATACATACAAACATACACAGACACATACAGAAAGTGAATGCTTTGGTGAGCAGTCAGTCTTACTGGATGTGGCCCACTTAGTTTCAGAACACAGTACAGTTCTGCCTCTATTTTTGGGTTTGCAGCAGTCTAGTTCAAGCCAGTGCTGCTCATCACTGCTCTCAACCCCACCCCTAACCCTTAGCCCGTGCCCTCCTGTGATGTCCACTCACATTAGTCTCACACACACACACACAAAACACAAAGTCATGCACACACACCCTTCTGACTGCACAGAAGAGACCATAGCGGGATGGAAGAAAAGAGAGAGGCAGAGAGAGAAAGAGGAAAGGAGGGGTTCACAGAGGGATGCACTCGTCCTTGAGCACTGATGACCTCTTCTTCTTTTGACCCTCTTAGGAGTGTAACGCTTGTTACTGTACACTGTCTAATGTTTCATCCTAGACAGACTTGGGCAAAAATACATTGGAATATTGTTTCAGGTATTTGAACTGCAGGTGTTCTTGATCCATCTTTCCAAACATCTAAAAAGTTCACAAGTGAAATGCATCACTGGAGGAACAGAAAATTCAAGTATTTCTCGTGTACTTCTTTAGTATGCACCGTGTACTCAGCTACTGTTTTGCCCAGCTCTGACCCTAGAATATGAATATGTTTGACTGCTATTTAATCAGAAACTCTCTCTGTCTTTTATCCCTTTCTCTCCATCCCTGCCTCCTTATGTTCTGTGCATCCTTTTTACCCTTCCTCATAATCATCCTACTGAAAACACACAACACGCACACACCTATCTCTTCCACATATACTGATCTGACTTTACCCCACACACAAAAAACCACATCCACACACACGCACTTTCCAGAGTCCCGGTCTAGATGTTGACGAGAACGGTACGTTGGACCTGAGTATGAGCAAGCGTCTGTGCAGTGGCGGCGGCGGAGGGGACTCGGTGCTCACCCCTCTAGAGCCCATGTCCCCCCAGAGGCAAGCCGCCCTGCTGGGCTCCCGCTGCTACGGCATGGGGGACGCCGCTGACTGCTGGGACCTGCCTGTAGACTACACCAAGATCAAACACATAGACGAGGACGAGAAAGAGGTAAAGGGGAAAACGAAAAGGACAATTTTGGAAGTTCACTTGACCACTATTGTCTGCTCATGGTAAAAAAAAAAGAGAGATATTATGAATCTTTTTGTTTTTTTCAGGAAGGAATGTGCAAACTTACTCATGTTTAAAATATAGAAAGTTGAATCACCTCAAAAAGATCAATAAAATTCTGCTTTATGAAGCCACATCATTCATATTCATACAAACATTTTATTATTTCATCAGCTAAAGGTTACTTTCCTCTTTGCCTCAGAATGTGCCATCACATATTCAGCTGTTCTTACCAGGACAGAAAAACAGACAACGACTATAAACAAATGATGATAATTATATAATTATAAAGCAGTAGTGCGCGATGCTAGTTTGCGGTGTTGGAAGCTGATACAGTCCAGTTGGCATGCGTCAATTTTACTGCCTCAGCCCAAATTATTTCCCTCCAAGCCACTAATTCAACACAGAGACTCCAAGTCAAACATTTGCACTGCCGCCTGATTGTCTTCTAGGTTTCTTACCTCCCTGTCTGACTCACTGTTATGTGTCGAATCATTAGAAAGTCATATTAGGGATTTTTTTTTAGAGGGGAACCTAATGAATCTGCATGTTAATTGATGTCAGCATTGCCATGCACAGAGGTATCTGCTCTGTTTGTATCATGCTCCCCGCATGCTGGCTTTCTGTTTTTTACATTTTGCTCTTCTCCAAAATGAATTATGCAAAGTAGCACCTTGGGAGGGAATCGGAATAGCTCATCTCATCAAAGAACTGCTGGAAATCAATGCACCACTGCTGGGTGCGCCTGTCGGTGTGTGTACAGGCGCATGCATGTACAGTAAATGTGCCTCCACTGGTGTGTGTGTGTGAGCTGTGAATATTCATATGAGTGCATGTGTCTGTACCCACGTCTCTTTGGGAGTGTGTCTGCGTGTATACTGCAAGTTCCATCCCTAGCCTACTTTCTGCTCTGAGTCTCTGTATGTATGCATGTGTCGTTCTCCTTCCTGTCTGCCTCTCAGCCTGCGCTCCCTTTAATTGGAGAAGCTCGCTGGCTGACCCAGCATCACACACTCCGAGACAGCTTGAGCGCTGGATAATTTGGGCTGTATCTGGACCTGTCTCTTTATGGGCATTACTGTACATAACACTGCGAGCATGGAAGAAAGGAAAGAGGATTTGCATCAACAGCCGTTGTGCCCCGGCTGCATGCACTGCAGACAAAGCACAAGCCCCACATAACACAGCGGCGAGATGCTACGTCGCAGTGCCATCTAGTGACTGACTGGTGCATTCCAAGAACAGAAGCAGCCAACTCCCTGAATGTTCTGTAGTCGCACGCACACAAGAATGCTCTGTGAACATGTACATGAGTGAGCCTGCAAACACACACACACACTGTTCGTTTGGCACTGAGTCATTATTTCCTCCCCAGGATTCTATTTTCTCGCTCTGTTAGACTGACAGGTGAGGCTCAATAGTCACGCAGGCTCAACCATTAGTATTCAAATTGACAAGATTTTATGGTCTGACAGGCGTGTATGTGTATGTGTGGAAAAAACAAAGAGCTAAGGAGGTTGATGGAAAAGAGTTTTCATCATCTAACCTTCAAATTGTTGAGTGCATGTGTGGTGAAACATGTGCACCATTTCTCAAAATGCACGATGATGAATCCCTCTTCATCTCTCTCTTCCCCTTTCCCACCCCCTGTCTTCCTCCTTCCCCTTTCTGTCTTCCCACCCCGACCTCAGCCGGATGACCTGGATCCCTTCCATGACCTGCTGGAGGACCGCTCCTACACCACAGATGTTAACATGCCCAGCCCCAAGCCCAAGTATGTCCAGTGCAAAGAGAGTAAGAAGGACCTGATAACGTAAGAGACCTCTTATTCTTCCCAACATCCCCGTGTTCCTCACATTCACCCGACCCCACTTGCTTCTCCCCACTCATGCTCTGCTTTTCCCCCCACCTCATCTTATTTCGTCCTTTTGTTTTTATCCTTCTCTTTGTTCCCGTTAACTTTGGAGAACCACTGCTCTCTCTCTCCCCCTCCCCCATCCTGTGTTGCTGGCTTGCTATATGACTTTTTTGTTTAACAGCTTTATCCATTTTTCCACACTGATCTTAGAGTCGGTGGCTTCTACTGATGCCTTCATTGTAGTTTCCCTCTCTTCTGATATGCTTTATCTTTATAAGAAACAACACGAGTTGTCAGTATCGTGCTATATCAAGTGTAGCTGATCTCAGGAAACACAATATTCATCACAGACAGTGAAGCTAAACTGGAAACAATGAAAACCAACAATGAAAAAAAAATTCAGAAACAACCCTTTTTTTCTGTAATTTTCACATTTTCTTCTCCTTCCCTTTGGGCTTATAAATCTGTCTATTTTTCCGGTGGCAGATGTCCCACACCGGGGTGTGATGGAAGTGGTCACTTGACGAGCAATTTCGCCTCACATCGAAGGTGTGACTTCCTTTTCTCCTGGTGGATTCTAAGTCTACTTCTCTTTATTGTTTTCAGCTTACCTCGACTATGCTGTCAAACACCTGTAGGCAGAATGTCTCTCTCTCTTATTGGTTAGCCCTTTGACTATTGGCACCTTGACGTGCTCAAACAAAGGTATCATGAAATAAGGAACGACTAAATTAATTAACAATTGGATACATGCTAATTTTTAAGCTACAATAAAATTATTTCTCAATGGGCCGTGTGTAAAGCCTCCTAAGCTGATGTTATTCAGTCCTCCAGGCCCTTTCCATAGTGCAATGGAGACTAAGCGTTTACCATTCAGAGCAGGAGACTTAAGCATAATTGCTGAGTGTTGCAGTGCGAGATGAGTCTGCGAGGACTGAGGGATATCAGTCTTGGGGCTGACATGGCTGCACGTACATGAGATTTCCAACTAAGTTGCAGTCTTTGAAAACAACCTCATATGTTAATTTACTACTTTATATTCAGTCCAGTGCAGAACAGGCCGCACATGAAAACAAGACATCCTTCTTGTTGCGTATGAATACAAATACTCAGAGGGTTAACTTATTTAAATCAACTCCCTGCACTTGCATCATGGCTTTTTTTGCATTTCCTGGTAGATGTTTTATGTATGCATGTGTTATGTGTATGTCTGCGTGTAGATAGACGAGTATGGTCTGAGAAGTTATTTTGTGTTAACGGTGGTTGGGGTGATTTGTCATTTTGGTGTAACTAATGTTCCACCGATGTATTTTTCAGTCTCTCAGGTTGTCCTTTAGCTGATAAAAGCATTCGAAGTATGCTGGCCAACAACGCGCAAGAGCTCAAGTAAGGCGTGAGATGACTCACTCATATATGTATGATTTGTATGTCTTGCTCATTCTGCTTAGGGTAAGGCCGACTTTACTGATGGAGTGACAGAGCTTTATTTCACCACTGATATTCAATATTTTAATATTGTCTACAAATCCCCTAAAAAGCAAACCAACAATGAAGTGATCTTACTAACAAATATTGTGTGTGTGTGCCCAAAGCTCCACTGTTGTCCACACACACCGTGCTTTATTTTCACACATGCCCCAAATACTCTCACCTCACCTCTCACTCACCAAATGTGGATTAATCCACCATTGAAAATAGTCCCCAACAAATGCACTATTTACTATTTTTGTTTGAGTAATGAGTCCAGCTGTTTTAGGAAAGTCCAAGTGAAACTATATATATTTATATTCATGACCCATTTTAGGTCATACATATACACTGTTGCCCATAAAGGTGGAATAATTTTGTTTTCAGACACATTCCTCTTTTTATTCCTATTCATACACATCAGGTTAATTGTGGTTTAATTTTCACTGTGATATGTTTGGAAGAGGTTGATGAATAAAGTTTTGAGAAGATACACTTTATCTCTCAAGAATAAATCACAGTGTCACAATCATTTCATGAGAAGAGGTAAAAATATTTCATTCCAACAGTTTATGATAAGATGTGTGTTTTCAATAGAAACCAACGGGCTACGGACAGATTATGGAAATCAGAAAGTTTGCATCATGGGATTTGCTTACAATAAGACAAATATATATACTATGCACAAAAAGTTAGGGATATTCGGCTTTCGGATGAATGAGGATGACTTTTGTTTCAATAAATTGTTTGAAATGAAGATATTACCATTGCATGCTTCTACTTAAATGTCCTACTTTCATGATATAATATCACTGTAGCATGAACTTTTTACATTTTCCATAAATTTCACCCGAGAGTCAAATATCCCAAACTTTTAGCGAGTAGTATATATTACTGACCTTATTTTCATCTACAGTAATCTGTTCATTACAACCAAGTGTGTGAAATACATTGAGTGTCATTGGTTCACAGACCTTTTGATTAACAAACCTTAAAATAAAATATTTGGGAGGTCTCAAAAATTAGAAAATATGTCAAATGTGTATTTATTGGATTTTTTAAGTTATTTTAACCAATTTGCAATCATGGGCGATTGCTAGGATCCCTGAGGGTTAATGTTGTAGTCTTGACAGTACAGAAAATACAGCTGACAATGAACAGGCAGCAAATGTATCATAATGTAATGTAGCATGGTTAATACCTGTCATATCTGTGCATATATAAAGCTATATGAATGTAGCCTACTTCAGTGACCCTCCAGCCTCTCTGCTGTATATCATCTAAAGGAAAGCAAACAATAAAGCATTTGGGCTTAACTGTATATGCACGATGACTGTACGGCAGATTACATGCATGTCTCGGGGTATATTATCCTCATATACATACTGCACTGTTGCTGTAGGCCCTGAGCCCTTTTTGTGTTTTCTGCCCCAGGTGCCCGACACCAGGGTGCGATGGTTCGGGACATATCACTGGCAACTACGCCTCACACAGAAGGTACAACACACATTCTGCAGCACGCATACGTGAACCAGTTCCTGCTTTTTTCTCCATATGTCTCTATTTTCTGTCTCACATACATCCTGAAGTTCTTACCTTACTCTCTTCTTCTGCTTGTCTCCCCCTCTCTCTATATATCTCTCTCACACACACACACGTACTGTATGCTTCAACTTTGTAACACTGCCATTTATCTGCAGTCTCTCAGGGTGTCCGCGGGCCAGGAAAAGTGGGATAAAGATCATCCACAGTAAAGAGAACAAGGAGGACCAGGAGCCTATCAGGTACAGTACAGACACTTATCATCAGTCTTCTGTCCGCCTTTAAAACCCTGATACTGAAACTCTTCCTCCTGCTAGCAGCACTGCTCACTGTTCACTGCTTACTTTACATCTCCCATGTGGAATATGAAACATGACACATGACTTTCCTTTTTAAAAAAAAAAAAAATATGCGAGTAAGCTGCAAGAACGGGAACAAAAGAGCAATGTGCTGTTTTCCTAATCAGTACATTACTCTTTAACGTGCACTGATGCAAGAAGGAATAAATCAGTATTAGCTCTGACAAGACAAATGTGTAAAGTTTCAACCCAAATCTGAAGGTGCAAGAGAAACTTCAGAAGAGCAAGGTTGTAGCAGTTTAGAGAGGGGAGATTCTGCAGTCTCTGGTGAACTCCTGCAGACAACACAGGTAAGGAAAGACAGAGAGGCGAGCAGAGAGGGAAAGTTAGAGGCAGAGAGAGATTGATTGGACTCTACCTGAATCCCACAATGGGCTTCTCTGGCCTCAGCCCTGCAGCTGCATTGATTTCTCTGGTGGTGCAGAGCACAAATAACACACTTTGGTCATTCTCCATCTTGTCATTTTGTTGGATTCTGAGGACAGTTTTCCACGAGTTGATGTTATATTTCTATTTTCACTATGTGAGCTTTGGAGAATAGTAAGGAACCTAAGGAGATAAGTGAAGTCTCTGGGCTTCAGAGCAGCAGTCGGTGGTTGTAACTGAAAAAGAAATCTACAGAATGAAGCACATTAAAGAAACAAAAAAAACATTTCTATGTTGTATTTAATATAAATGCAGTAAATAAACTCCACCCTTGATCTTTCAGTTCTATTTGTTGTTTTAGGACAATGACATCCTTTTCACCCTTTTTCTTGGTTTTATGATGCTCGGAGGGAAAATGACTGCACCCTCCCTCACTAGTGCGTGTGCCCTCTTCAGGGTAGAGATCATAACCTTTGCATGATTGTTTATAATCAGGAGACTCTTCCAGACTCTCATGCTAAAAAGAAATGGTGTCAACTTTTAAGTGTATATGAAGCAATTGAAGGTTAACAATGTGTCATAGTGGTGAGGAAGTCTTCTCTGTCCCCTCAGGTGTCCAGTCCCGGGTTGTGATGGTCAGGGACACGTGACAGGAAAGTATGCATCCCATAGAAGTGCATCAGGATGCCCCATAGCAGCCAAGAGGCAAAAGGACGGCTACTTAAATGGCATCCAGTTCACATGGAAGTCTGGCAAGACAGAGGGCATGTCCTGCCCCACACCGGGCTGTGACGGCTCGGGTCACGTCAGCGGCAGCTTCCTGACACATCGCAGGTGGGTCTCTGGAACTTGTCGGTGTTGCTGCTGTTACTGACTTAAAGGTGCCCTGTCAGGGTTTCTTGTCAACAAAACAAAAGTTATGCTTACATCCAAAACACCTTGTGTGACTTCTTGAGGTCCTACAAATGTGTTGAACGCACATTCTTTCTCACGGAAAAATTGCAAAGCAGAACGATTATAGATTCTACATTATATAGTCTACATGTATGTCCACCTGCCTCTGTTGGAGCATTGCAGCCACAGCACTCGAAATTAATGATGTCCTGTTGTCAGTGGAATAATAAAAATAGCACAATAGGGACAGACTCAGAAGATACAGTGTTGGGGACAGTAAGGTGTTCAAATTCAAAAAATGTGAGGTGGCACCAGCACAAGCTCAACAGTCTGTCACACACACAAAATCAATCATAGAGAGACCGCTTTAGTCAACTTGGTGAATTTTTCTAGATTTTGTGACTTTTCAGACCCTTTTAGCAATTTTTTTGTAGATTTTTTACTCATACAAATAAAAGATGTCCCTGTTCTGAGTTTGTGATTATTTTACTAGATAATATCAATGTTCCAGGTGTGTGTATGCAAATATCACCATTTACCAATCAGGAACAGGTTAGCAGTTGCAGTGACGCATTTCATGATCTAACATAACTCAACCAACGACTAAACACACAAACACAAAATAACAAAAAAACAGCTGATGAGTCCAGGTAAGAAACAAACAAAGTCCAACAATCCAAGATAAACCCAAACAACAGCAGTCCACCAATGAAAAAATGCAGAACTGGGATACACATCAGCAGGAACAGACAACCTGACGAGGGAAAGAGGGAAAAAAACTGAGTAAATACAAGAGAACTAATGAACTAATTAAACACAGGTGACACAGAAAACAGGCGGGCAAAGACAAAGGCAGGAAGTAAAGTAACACGAGATACATTAGGACAGACTCTTTCAATTTAAAACAGGAAATGCTGCATCGGGGACCAAAAAATGTGACAGAAATTCAATGAACAGCAAAGATAAATGTTACATTCTACACCTGCAGTATGGATGGAGTAAGGATGGAAATCAGTTCATGACAACAGTGTATGCACCAAGCTTTAAAGGGATGTTTTGGCATTTTGGGAAATCCTCTCATTCACTTTCTTGCTGAGAGTTAGATGAAAAGATCAACACCACTTGAATCTGTATATCTGTATAAATATGTATCTGGAACAAAGTTTACAGATTAGCTTAGCTCGGTACAGACTGACAGTATTTAGTAGCTGTTAGGCAACCAGGAGACTTGATGAAGTTGCATCAAATTGTTGCCCTGTTTTGTACAGATTAAAACATGTTAATTAGAGAGCTTCAGAGGTTCTGCTTTTTTGTTTCAACCTGCTAACAAGCTAACTGTCTCCTGTGGCTGCATGCTTCCTGTACAAACATTAGAGTGGCTGAACTCTCTGCAAGAAATAAGATGTCAAACTTTTTCTTTAAGACTGACATTAATGGAATATTACTTTTCAGCCTCCCTGTATAGAAAACCCAGCAGTCTATGAACCTTGTTGACTCATTCTATGTGTGTGTGTGTGTGGAATAAACTAAAACAATGCTTCCTCTCCCTGCTGCTTGCCTCTAGTCTGTCGGGTTGTCCGCGTGCCACCTCCGCCATGAGGAAAGCCAGGCTCTCTGGAGTGGAAATGCTAACAATAAAGCAGCAACGTGCCAGCAACGGTAACTACAACTACCACTCACCCACACAATACAGCCAATCAGGAACGATTTGCTGAACTGAATACCAATTTCAGATAATAAACCAATCAGGAGTGTGTGTGGTGGCATTGTCTGAGTACAAACTGCCATTCAGGGCGAGGGTGCGAATAATGAGAAAAGTGGCTCCAATCTGGAAGAACAGGACTGGGCTTTTTTGGCAGTAATCAGACCTGGAATATCTGAGCTGGCTTGTGGTTATGTGCGTCAGCCTCTTCACCCTGGACTGCAGTGATTTTCAACACTTGGATCATAATGTAATTTTTAAGCTTTAATCGGCTAAAATGACCTGTTATCAAGTCATACTGTCATGTTTAATTACTTCAGTCCGACATAAAGGCTGGTAAATAAATCAAATTTATGGCTGAGGCTTTGTAGTAACATGTCAGTGCTAACGCCGCTCCTCCTGTGTAGGACTGGAGCACGAAGAGGACATCAAACAGCTGGATGAAGAAATCAAAGATTTAAGTGAATCAAATTCACAAGTGGAAGCAGACATGATCAAACTTCGAACGCAGGTATGTCACTTCCTGTCTGCTCCATTGTATGTCAGAGTGAGCGGCGGTGTGTACGTTGGTGGCTGCGAATACAGAGCTGTGCTGTGACATCCTGTCATCCACCCTTCCTCTCCTCAGATTACAACAATGGAGTCCAACCTGAAGTCCATAGAGGAGGAAAACAAGGTGATTGAACAGCAAAATGAATCTCTCCTGCATGAGCTGGCCAACCTCAGCCAGTCACTGATTAACAGTTTAGCTAATGTCCAGCTCCCTCATATGGTAAGGGCCAAAAGGAACGGCTAGCCGGCAAGTTGCAGAATATAGCTAATCGTAGCATCATAGCAGCTTATTCATTTATTTGTGTATCTAACCACAGTCTATTGTGCATGCTAAAATGTGCAGCATTGCTTGTCTTTCAAACAGTGAGAGGGAGTTGTGAAATGAGGTTTGATTGGACATTTTTTCACACTGGTAGCAACTCCAACAATTGAAATGATTGCTACATTCAACTAACCAACTAAACAAATGTATATATGCAGTATATATTGAGGTTTTGACTGTGCTTTTGGAGAGGTGTGATGACTAAGTGTATTGAAAAGTTGTTGAATTTTTGAGGAATGAAAACCTGACTGTTTTTTTTTTTTTTGCTAAAATATCCACGTGCTTTCTTTCTTTCGTTTGGCTCTTGAAGATAAAGCTAAATATATTACATTCTGTTGTGTTTCGTGGTAATCACACAGTATTTCATCCAGTTTTTCATCCTTCACAATGCCATTCTTTCATGATATCCTCTTGCATAATGGATTAGTTAACATTCACTGACAAAGGAATGAATTATTCCTCAGTTAAGCATCCTCATCTTAAGTGGCAAGCCATTTTTATTATATCCTCCTCTTTTGTATTCCAGCAGTTGTTGAGATAAAGAACAGTCCATGACACTGGAGTTAAATTAATTTAAGCTGCTGGATTTTTTACAAACGATACATCCTTAACATCAGCAGGTCATTCTGACACTATGGGCTGGCCTGGCTCTGTGTTTGTCTTGTACTTCTTTATTTATGTCCAGCTTCTATTTTTCCAGTTAATTTGAGGTCTTATGAATGTGGCTGTATATCAGATGCTGCCACCTAGTGTTTAAATGTAACAATAACAACTTAGTTTCTTGAAAGCTAATATGAAACGTGTCCCTCCTCTCCTTCCATAGAAACCACTGGCACACAAAGAGCCTCCTCTAAGAAATAACAGCTGCTTACAGTTGCACCAGCAAGTAAGTCAATGACGTTTGACATTTCAAGTGATTTGTCACTTCCTCAAAAAATGTTATTATTAGTATAGATGTATATTTTACACAGATGGAGCCATGTGTTCTTCCTTCTTTTAGTTTTTTTTTCTGTTTATACTCTAGCCACTTAAAACTTATCAATCACATGCCTTTCTGAGTTTGTAATACATGTAACTGCAGGAATCAATAATGTACGGAAGCAAAGAAATGCCATAAAGATATAAAATTTGAAGGCAACTGAATATCTATTTGTGAAACATAATCAATACTGAACACTTATTATTGAAATTTAACTAGCCTCTAAAAAGACTTGATATTAAGTAATGTTGGGGTTGTTTGGATAGGGTGCAGTGGTTAGCACTGTTACCTCACAGCGAGAAGGATCCCGGTTCAAACCCCGGCCTTTCTTTGTGGAGTTTGCATGTTCTCCCCATGTCTGCGTCCACAGTCCAAAGACATGCACTTTGCCCGTTTTGCAAATTGCCCGTAGGTGTGAATGGTTATTTGTCTCTATGTGATGACCTGGCAACTTGTCCTGGGTGTACCCCGCCTCTCAGCCTAGGTCAGCTGGGATGAACGGTTACAGATAACGGCTAGATGGCTTGTTTGGATAGAAAGTTCCAGCGCACAAATTATTTTTGTTCAGATTCAGTTTTTCTCAAATCAATTCAAAACATCAGGTTGCTCAAATTGAACTGGTTTAAATTCACCAAAATAAAAGATGAAAAATTCAAACGTTAATTTAGGCTGCTGAGGATACTAATTAATTAAGCCTGATGGAATCAATCAGACCTCTCTCCTATCAGGTTATGACAGAGAAACTGACATGATTTATTCATTTTCCATCTCTGTTTGTGACCACAATGCAGCATTAATTATTCGGTCGTGATTAAGTTTCACAGTTGGTCTGCATATAAAATTTAAAATATTATGGACTTTATTTACTTCCATACGTTGCACTATTTATGCCTTTCTTTCTTGTCTGTTGGAAGCATGAAGTTGTGAAAGTAGTTTTGTTTATTGGTAATTATGAAGTACATTTGGTGGTTGAGAAAGTAGCATTAACAACAAAATATATCTTTGTTGAGACATACATTTATTTTCTTGAACTGTTTTTACACGTTAGAAGAAGATTTGAGGACATCTTCAACCCTCCCTCACCTTTGTTTTCCTCTAATAGCCTCCATGTTGTGTCTTTGATCCTGCAGGAGCCAATAAGCGAGCAGAACTTTGACGCCTACGTGACCACTCTAACGGATATGTACACAAACCAAGACCAGTACCAGAGCCCGGAAAACAAAGCCCTGTTGGAAAACATCAAGCAAGCTGTTCAAGGGATCCAAGTGTAACCATTCAGCAGAGGGAGATTTTTGTTCCCTCAGCAGGTGTGGGTGGTGTATCAACTCGACATACAAACAGGCGGTGATGATTTGATCTCCTCGGTTCGGTGCAGTAACTTATATAGTGTTATATATGAATTCTGTTCTCTCAAAAAAAGAGGTATTATGCTTAGAAAGACCTCGATAATTTCTTTCTTTGGTTCGTTTCTTTTTAGGCCTTGCTTTGAGGAAGAACATAAAAGAGTAAACGGCAAAATAGTTTTTGAGGACATTCACATTTTGTACGTTTTCATATGAGCTGACATAGTGTCATGTAATGTTTCTAGCTGCTCATGTATGCACATTTTTAGTGTATATTTCTGAACAGTAAGCTAATGATAACAGAACGCGAGTTCTTTTTATTGCTTGACAACAAAGCATTTTAGATGAAAAAACTGGACAGTGAAATAAAAACGAAAAAACTACGAGCAAGGAGGAAGCTACTCATTTTTCTCCTCACTGGATGATTTTGGACTTGATGATTTTAGATGTTTTTTTCTTCTCCTTCTTCTTCTTCTTCTTCTTCTTCTTCTCCTTCTTCTTCTTTTTGCGTGTACATTGTTCAAGAGCAAGAACTGGTTTGCAAATCGCTTTATTTTCTGACAATGCTTGAGAAACTTTTGTGTTTTGTTTTGATGAACAAAAAAAAAAAAAAAAAGATGTGTAGCTGTAGGTGGGGGCATTTTTAATTGGTGCTGTAGATGAATCCGGAGAGGAAACTGACCTGATGTATGTATGAATGTATGTATGAACAGTTATATTGTAAACATCATTACACGGAAACCCGATGGTGGAAATCCCATTATCTAGGAGAGCCAATTAATTCCTAGAGGAACACATCTGTGCGGTGCATGCATGTTCACATGCTCATCCTTAACTAATCTCAAACAGAAATGATGTGTAAAGACAATGACCTATAGAGACCACATTCTAGCCTTTCTAGTATCAAATCTGCTCAATTTCGAGACTCGTGTTGCTAGGATCAAGAAACGTCTCAGCAATATAATAAGTGAATAATTTGTTTATAGTAGGTACGGGATGCAATCTGCAAAGGAAAAAAAAAAGGTTGGGTATATGCAATTTCTTGTTTGTAAGCATAGCGGGGTAACATGAATCTTTTTAATATAGCCTATGTAAAATATTGATTTTTATACAAATCTTTTAATACAAAAAGTCTTTTTAAAAAAGAGGAGGGAACCTGGACATTGAGTTTTAGAAGCGAAAGTATATGAGTTCCACTTTTTTTCTGTACGATTTTGCACAGGGACACCTTCGTTTCCATGTTTTGATGTTCTTACAGAAACTAAAAAGCAGTACCCGAGAGCCTAAAAGGAGGGTTTCAGAGGGTTTTGTAAAGAGTATTTATAAGAGTATGACAGCGGGACTTACAGGGTCACTGTCCCCACTTATGTGCCAGTAGACTATTTGCACTTGTCCTTGAAGATATTATCCTTACGTACGGCGGCGTGCAATTTTCCAGGTGACCTCTTTGGCACACGATTGGAGCAACCAACTGCTTGGAGCCACTGTAGGTGTGGATTTAGTACCACTGAGAGAGAAAGAACAGGGACTTGAAATCAGAGAAGAGGATGATTATAACCATAGCAGTTACACTGTAGGCTATTATCAAGTGTAAAAACATAAACAATGTTCTTTCATTTTTGCTATGTTTTAGGAAGATGAAGTTATCCCCCAGCAGCACTTTATATCTAATCACTGTACAAAGGATTAAATAGTCAATCAATTCAAGGTTTTAAAAAAAGCAGAAGAAATGGTGGACGAGACCTTCGAGGGGTGATACAATCCAGCGTCACGCCCGTATGCCTGACTGTATGCACCCCTCCATTCTGTTGTTCTAGTTGTTAGCGATCATGTTCAGAATTTGCCTTTTTGAGAGCTAATGCAAAAGGTGCTTGTCGTTCACCTGATTGAATCTCATCTATTGTACTTTACTGTCCTCTTTCAGGACTCTACTACCCATCATCCATGACTGCATACGCCTTTTTCCACAGCATTGTGTCTGCAGCTTTTTGCCAATATAGTAATGCTTCAGTAGAGTAATAGCTAGTACCAGTTTTTGAATTAATTCTCATTATCAGTAAAAAGGGAAAAGGGATTTTAAAGCACAAACCGGCTGCTCATCTGATGTTGGTACATAAATAACAAATCTGAATAGAGTTATCTGTGACTATCTATAGGGAACACAAAAAGGTTGTCACATATTTAGAAAGCTGACTTTTCATATAAATTATTGTGAATTCATCAGAGTTTATTATTTTATTTGAGCCAATTCATTTTGAGACTGGTTTTCAGTGACCATTAACAAAGACAGGATTTTGTATAAACTATTGTGCTCTCTGTGGAACTGAAGTTTGATTTATTTTTGTACTACACAGCATGGATTTGTTGACATTTTAATTTTGCTATAAATGTGTGAGATCACAAGTTGCTGTGATATTTCATTTATAAATTGTGAACTTTGTACAATTTTTGTCATGCTGGATGTTGACACATCTTACTCTGAATAAAGAAAAAAATGTGTTGCCAGAGGCCTGTAAATCGGTTCCTTTTGTGTGTTCAGACCAAATCAATACTGCAGAGCCCATTTTCGCTGTACTGAACTCTACCAGCAGATGTCAGCAAACCCAAACTATACAATACACCGTCACACGCTGTGCAATTCCCAAATATGAACTATTATAGGTTAAGGTTCCAGAATAAAATGAAAACTTAACCAGTGATTTGCAAGCTATCTTCAAATAATCCCTTTTGGAGCAGTAGAAAATGAATGAAAACTACAATTTTACGCACTGACCTTTCAGTCAATACACGTTTTTGTCATTGTATTGCTGTTTAAGACAACACACAACCAAATTACGACCAGCTCATTGATTAAGATTCAAATGCAGCTCATCTGTCATTTAGCCAAGATAGTACATTTCATGGAGCAATTAAAGGAGGCTACGAGGCTCTGTTCCACATCAATCACAGTACTCGAAACTCCAAACAGTACTCGAGCTGTTGAATGTTGAGTATTACTCGAGTTAGACACTATAAAACCCACACTGAGTTTCTTCAAGTGACGTCATTTTCTCAGACTCGACAAAATTTTCAAGGGTCTGAGTAGTGCTCCCTGTGAAGACTAAACTGACCCTTATGTGTGAAATCTGTGAAGTCTTCTTCAAGTGCTGTTTTGACTGCAGCACATTGAATTTGAAATGAAACAGTGACTTTGCAGGAGAGGAGCTGACTTTTAAAGGTCCACTGTGTAGATGGGGGGCCTCTATTTTCAGAATAAGGCAGACATGGAATATAATATTCATAAATATGTTTTCATGCATGTATAATCACCTGAAAATAAGAATCTTTATTTTTGTTGACTTAAAATGATCCTTTTATATCTACAGTGGGAACGGGTCCTCTTTCACGGAGGCTGCCATGTTTCTACAGAAGTCCAGAACAGACAAACTAAATACTCACTCTAGACAGGGCCTTTCAAGTGTTGGTTTTCCTTTAAACTAAGAAGGGAAGGACCACAGATGCACCACTAGATGTAACTAAATTCTACACACTGGACCTTTAAGATTGTTTGCAGGTGTTCACACAGTGTTGGACAGTATAAATCACATTTCATTTCATTACGCAACCAAATTGAGTGCCTCACACAAGCCATTTTAAAAACAACAACTATCCCTTTAATTTAAGGTGTTACCTTCATATCTACGTGGTTAATTCCCATCAACAAAGTGGTTTCTACTTGCACTCATACTGGGATTACTAATAGGGCAGACATTGTACACATAACTTTAGGGTCCCAAGTATCTGAGTTTGTGTATACATACTGTGACTGTCACTTTTTATTTTCAAGGTATACACTAAAATTAAAGAGTTTTCTCAAGGTCAGCCTCTTGTTAAGCACGTTTTATCTATCTTTGAAAGGTTACAGGCCCTGACATTGTAGAAAAAGGCAGTAGTCAATGGGAGAGACAGAGGTATGGCATGAAACAAAGGACCTCAACTGGGCCCAAACTGTGGAGACTGTGCAAGATGTGGTATTCACACACTACCAAAGCACTGATTTTAAACTTTGTAACATGTCTAAAGGGATACTTATCAAAGCCCTGAATTTTGGGAATGCTATGGTCAAATATCAAGATCCAAGCATCTTGTTGACTTCAGAATCGACCAACAAAGCGGCATCAGTGCTGCCAAAATTGCCTTTGTGTTAGACTTAGATGAACTTTCTACACTATAGAAGTAACAACGGTGGATGGAGAGCATTTACGTGAGAAGAAAACGCACCAATCCACACAGAGAATAAAATATTTCCACAACAGCTCCCTATAAATAAAAGGCCACAGCCCATAGAATACACTGAAACAATCCTTCTCACTGTTAATCAGAGTCTCCAGTCTGTCAGGCTGTGGAAGTGCTAACAATAGCAATGGAACAGTATTGTTAGCAGTGGAAATGCTAACAATAGCAATGGAACAGTATTGTTAGCAGTGGAAATGCTAACAATGGGACGGCAGCATGCCAGCAGCAGCAGCAGCAGCAGACACAACTACCTCTCACCCACACAATACAGCAGTCAGGAAAACAGATGTTGGATGATACTGAGCAGAGTTCCAGTGTGAGATAATGGACCAATCAGGACTCTGTGTGTGTGTGTGTGTGTGTGTGTGTGTGTGTGTCTGTCTGTATGTCTGTATGTATGTACGTTATACTGTCATTATCTTCTATCATCATTCTGTGTGATGACACATCAAATCAAAAATGACATGCAAAGTTTGCTGTGTGTATGAGCTTACATTAACGCACATATTTTAAATTACTACATTTTGATAAATATCTTGCACACTTAAATATTCTGCATACTGTGCACATTACCCGGGGTGAATACTTTGCACATTCCTGCACTAAACTGTACAGCTCTTCACATACTGTGCACATATTTCTATGTTTTAGTATTCTTTTTAATCCTTGTACTGTGCCAATAAACCTGATTTTGATGTATTGCTATATAGTGTCATTTCTGCATTTAACAGCAGATGTCAGCAAACCCAAACTATTAACAAAGGACCACTGTAGTGTACACTCATAATGCTGTGCTGTAGGTGAAGGTTGGCAGACTTATTAAACATTTAAATATTTAAATAAATATTTTAAAAGTTTGGATGATAATTTTTAACTGATTTTAACTGTTTTAACGTCTTTAAATGTAGAATTCATTCAGGTCAAACAGAGTCAGGGTGCTGCTGTGGTGCATGCCGGCTCACTGGAAAGGCTCTGCTGTAATAAATGGAACTGAACCTTAATTAGTATCATTGGAAACACCTGTGTTGACCCTACTATTTCATGTCACAATGGCTGCTGTGAAGGAGGTCTATTAGCCTACATCTGGGAGAGAATGGTAGATAAATGTCATTTTCTTGTCATATTATAGAACATAAATATTCATAGCTGTATTGTATCGAAGGCTTTCTGGCTAAAATAATGTCAGAGTGCTTTACAGGTTAGCTCAAACTAGCTTATTCATGTTAGCAGTTAGCAAAGAGTTAGCTCACTGGTTCTCAAACTGGCATGTAGTTTTCTCTGGTGGTCCTAGGAGGAGTCTCTGACATGCAGTATGTATATTTTTAATGATATAAATGAATTTAAAAACAAATACAATCCTACACAGTTCTGAAATACTTCATCTACAAGACACTGAAATGTAATTTTAAACACATTTTACATTTCTTGAAAGTGTCAGTATCAGCCTGTTACATAGTCACTTTCATCCATGTAGCACATGTATACTTCTTTGATCAGTTATAAGCTCAAATGTGACCATAAGATAGTAAACAGAGGTACAATGAACAGTTCAAAAACACTGCAGTTGTGTCTCCAAACAGGAAAAATTAGGAAATGAAGTGCAGATTAAGAATAACCCTGTAGCTCATTCATTAGCTGATGATGCCATGGCAATCAGGTAATCTTCCTGGGGTCCCCATCAAACATATAATACATGATATATTATATAATAGACATCAATCAAAGGTCCAGTGTGTACGATTTAGGAAAATCTATTGGCAGTAATTCAGTATTCATTAATATATTTTATTAGTGTATAATCACCTGAAAATATGAGTCGTTGTGTTTTAACTGTATTAAAATGAGCCCTCTATATCTACAGTGAGAGCGGGTCCTCTTCCACGGAGTCCACCATGTTGAACTGACATATGAATTTGAATTTCGCATCCAGAATTTTTCCTACATGCGTGGAAAAAGAGGGTGAGGTGTGGGAGAGCGTTCATTTGGTTGCATTCTGCAACTTCACTGCTGGGTGCCACTAAATCCTACACACTGGACCTTTAACATACAGAAAAATGATGAGCAAAGCTTACATGCATGTACAAATCAAAGACAGATGATACTGTGCATACATTTAGATATATTTCTAAATGAAATCCAGATAGTTTAGCCATTTAAAAAATAAAAATGTATATAAATGATTAGTTATATAACTCATGTGAATGGAAATACAAGTTTTACTTTAGTTTTGAAGCACATTTATATCTGAACCTATGTGTTTGAACACTTTTTGCTGAAGAATCTGAAAGTTTCACCTCCATATGGCTTAGAGGGACACCTTAATGGGACGTGGCCATGAAGCCAGAAATGTCTGTTGCATCCACCCCAAACCTCTCACGGCGCTCCGGGACATTTTGGTCTCCCTTGGGGGACAAATTGCATATTATGGGATTAGTGGGGGCGCTATAGCAAGTTTTGAAACGTGCTGCCAAAGACGTTCAGATCCCATCGTAAGTCGGTTCTCCATCTGAGGACAAATAGGTTTCTAATTGGAGCCTGTGATCACACAGTTGTTCCTCTCAGCTCTCTGTTGGACTGACATCGACTTGGATTGTAACACTGCCCCACTTCCCTCCCTCTCCCTCTCTCTTCTGCGTGTGTGTGTGTCTCTCTCCCAGTTGAGCTAACTCTCTGTTAGTCTGGGAGTGGGGCAGCTGGCAGTCTCTGCTCGGCTCGGCTCTGCTCGGCTCACTGCTAGCAATGGCGCTGCGGGCTGGCCAGCTCTTTTCTCCGTGTGTACTCGCGGCGGCTTTGTTAGTGCTTGTTAGCGGACCACAGCTTGTGATCAGCTGTCCGAGTCGCTGTTTATGTTTCCGAACCACCGTGAGATGTATGCATCTAAACCTGGAAACGGTACCAGCAGTTTCTCCTCAGACTACCATTCTGTAAGTAGCTTCTTTTCTCTCTGTCCCTCTCTCTCCTCCTTTAAATGTAACGGGGAAGCAGCCCTGCAGGCACACCGGACGGGAATGCGTTTGTACCCTGGTGAGGCTGCCGTGGTTGATATCATCATCGTGTTAATGAATCACAAACTTTTGGATCTTTTAAAATCACTGATTGAAGCTGACATCTAAACAAAGGGTCGTGCAGCAGTGCAGAGGTTACTGGAGTTTTCGTTTTTTCCACAAAGTTCTGACACCTGCCAGTGAGTTCAGCTGTTGGCTGTCGAGGTTAATGAAAAAAGGTTTTTAGGGTCACACAGCTGCAAGCAATGTGCAGGGTTAAGGCTCTTCATCAGAGGCAAGTGTGAACACCTCCTCCATGGACACAGTTGTACAGTGCATGTGATCTGACTTCATTGGGTGTGTGTTATCATGCTGTGTACTTACTTTTTCAGAGGGGTGATCCTTGTTCCAGGTCAGGCTTGACCGGCTAGAGACAACATGGTTTCTGAATCATTGTGCTGGGACGTTCCACAGGTTAAACTCCATGTTTGACTGTCCCTCGGAGATGAAAGGAAGGAAATACTTCTTACTTGACAGGCACTTGTGAATGTGTGCGTCTGCGAAAGTCGCCCGGCCAAACAATTTTCCCTTTTTCAAGTAGCTGGCCGTAATGACTCTCAAATCTCTCAAATATGTGGCACCCTTTGTCTTTAATTGGCCTCTGCAATCTTGTTGTGCATTTCAGTCTATAATGCATGGGCCTATAAATAGCTTCATTCAGCCTGTAACAGGGAAGGGGGACAAAGGGGCAACTCAGCCAGCCTGTACAACAGCGGCACACTCAGAATTAGCCTTGTCCTCTACCACATGGGGGTCAGCCCACAAGCCTTGCATGGAGCCCATGGGTGCGCCCCCTTTGCCCAGATAACCTCAAAGAAAAGATGAAAGTCCACCGTTGACCACAGCAATGAAGGGATTGTTTAGGTCTTCTGTAGGATGTGTCTAAATCTGTTAGAGGGCTGATCAGAGCAGGAGAGCATGCTGCGGCTTCCCAGAAGCTTTCATGCTGGTGAGCTTTGAAGCTGCAGCAGTGTCCCTCCACCCACCCCCACCTCATGTTCGGCTGTCATGTCAGGACATGATTGCAGTTCCTGCCCGGCCTTCCCTCATTCTGCTGTATAAAATGTTCAACACATCACCGGTCATCTGCAGCCAGAGGACGCCTTGAGAGGAAGAGGAATTTCTGTCCCTGCAGTTTGCGGTCTGCTCGCTGCGGTTGATCAAGTTAAGCCTCATAACATGGTCGTCAAAGTTGATTAAAAACATGTCTTTACACAGAGACGTTGTATGTAAAGGAGGGTACACTGTGTTACTCCCATGGGCTTTAATTCAAGTGATAATGTAACAAATAAAGTCCTTGGTTTGAACTCTTCCGCTGGGTCCTGAGAGCTGTTCAGGGTTAAGTAACAGTAGTTTTTTTTGCTGTACAGTCACTTGACCTGTAGCGATGTGCTGTATAGATATTACATTCCTCTTTCCATCTGGCAGCATGCCATCCAAGGAATTTAAAAAAGTAATATAAGCATGCGAGGCGATCCCCCATATGAGCCTTCAGCGCACACCTGACAGAAAGGTAAAACAAGGGGAAGCAGAGCACGGGGAGAGGTGTTGCTTATCTTTGTTATGTCTGTTGGATTTTCACCTGAAGAGCAATAAAGGTTTCAACTTTTTCCCTCCTGAAGCTTCATCAGAAAACACTGTGGAGCTCCTAAAACTTAATCAATGTGCGTACACATCTATGTTTAAGATAACAGAGGTTTCAAACACTGAATGTTCATGTCTTCAACTTCTTGAACCTCCAAACATCTCTTTGGGTTTCCTCTGGGCCACTGCAGTAGAGAATAAAACGTCTTGGCTCAGAAGTATGACTGCACGCAGGCTTTGTGCCAAGAGCTTTTCGACATGACACTTGGACCAAGAAACATCAACTTTTTTTTGGGGGGGGGGGGGGGGGGGGGGGGTTTCTTTCGAGCATACATTTGTTTTTCAGCTGTTTTCTCTGAGGACTTTCTGTTTGAGGCATGACAGTAAATTACGTTCCCTCTCTGTAACGACACTGCTGCATATCTTCTCATGGGTTTTTGCTGGAGTCGGAGCACTATTATGCCAACATCAAATACAAACTGCTTGTTTTAGCTGTGTTTACCTTGGAGCCTCAAGAAAATACTCAACATGACAAGTCTTACATCTCACGCAGTATCAAAGCTCATCGGTGTAACAGACAGTCAGTAGTCCTGTGTGGACATCTTGGCTGTTTTGCTAATTCAGTGTTCAGTGTTGCTTAACACGCAAAGAAATAGTTTCAGCTGTACTGTATGTGTCTGCACAGCTGGCAACATGTCACTCAGTTATGAATCTGTTAATGGCTCATTAAATTGTTTTCTAGTCCTGTGACTTAAAGCATATTTGTTTTTCAGCTGGTTACTCAGTTATTATGCTGTGATGAATGAGGTTCTTAATCTAAAACAACCATTTTGAAGCTGTGTACTTGTAGAAAGTTAAAAAAAAAAGGGCTTGTTCGCTGTGGGTCTGTCTTTGAGTTCAGCAGCTGTGTGTTGTGCTGGATAAAATGAGTGTCCAGATCATGGAGTGGAATCTGGAGTTTGTGGGTGCAGGAAGGCTGCTGAGGCAGTTCAGTGGGTGTTGGTGTCGCACTGTCACCAGGTTGTAGGCTTGATTGCACAGCGTGGTTCTGCCTGGTGTGATATACACACACACACATATTTCTGTAGCACCTTCCTTTGAGCTCTGCATGGAGGTCAGCAGCCAGCCATTGTCAGAACATCTTTTTTATTATCGATTCGTCTTTTGATGTGTTCTTACTTAATCGATGAGTTGTCTGGTCCAGAAAATGGTGAAAAATGTTTCCCAAAGCCCAGCGTGGTGTCCTCAAATGTCTTGTTTTGTCCACAACCCAAAGATACTCAGTTTACTGTCACAGAGGACTGAAAAACCAGAAAATATTCACATTTGAGGAGCTGAAATCAGAGAATTAAGACTTAAAAATGACTCTAAACGATTATTCGATGATTAAAATAGTTGCAGATTGTTCTAACAGTAGACAACTAATCGATTACTAATCATTGCAGCTGTGGCCTTAATGCCTTTTACTCCTCGACAGTGGCCTGGTCTGTCTGAGTGACAGTGCTGGTGATTCAGGGAGGGAAAGTGGAGTTCCATTGTGTGGAATTTGCTGCAGTCAGGCTTTGTGAGGCGCTCCGTCTCTGCAGCATTATGGAATGCAAAGCCAGAAATCCCTAAAGCTTTGCTCATTTGCACAAGGCGATTGGGTCCAAGATAGATGTCGAAAGGAACTCTACTGGCCCCTTCCTGTGCCCATCCAGTGCAGGGCAGCTGGTGAGTTGTGTTCACATTTGTTCTAAATTAGTTCATGATAATATATCTTTAATAAACGCTGAGTTGTGGTTATTAAATCTGGACCTCAGTCATATAGAGGCTGATATATTTCAAACTGCTGTGATGGAAGGAATACTGTTATTCATGGAGGCCAAGGATACTTCAGAAAACATATTGTGACTCATAAAAAAAAAAAATTTAAAAAAAAGAGAATAGTTTTCTAGAAGGACCGGTTATAGCGTGTGATATGACACTGTAACTGAAAAACTAAGTACTGTGTGTGACTGTGCTAAAATGTCGTTTTGGGGCACGTCAAGTAAGTAGGTGACAAAATCATGAACTCAATCAACTGCCATGATGAGGAAAAAAGGCTGGGACTGACTCTTTTTGTTGTCATTTTTCAGTCATAGTAGTGACTTTACTCTCTAGTTTAAAAAAAAAAAAAAAAAAAAAAAAAAAGAGTGAGTCTTTCCTTTCAAATCAAGTCCAAATCCTTCTGGCTCTGCAGGATTTTGATAGGCTCCTGCTCTGCACCAGCACTCCCCTGACGAGAAACAAATCCTTGTCATTTTTTACACAGGATGTGTTTTGCAGAGAACCATCGCAGCCATGTTTGGAGGTCCTGGTTCACTGTTCCTACAAACCAAGCGAGGAGCCAGCCATGTTCTTGTTTAACTAAGAATGACTCACGCACGGCCCGAGAGTCCTTGGCAAACCCACTTGGGCATGTGTCACAAAGCCAAACGACTCCCTCGACTAGAGGGGGAGAGAACGAGAGGAGAGGTCCACACATGGCACTCAGATGCTGGCTGAATTGGGAAGCAGCCAGGTTCGCTCGTCGTCCTGGCTCAGACAAGAATTTACAGAAACCTCTTATGAAATTTTCCTTGCAGCTATAGTCTCCATTTGCACAGCTCTGCATCATATTTGTGTTTGCTTTGTGAATGCACAGAACTGTTGAAACTGCATGGTAAATGTCATGGTTTGCAGATATGACAGATACTTGGTTGATTATTCAATCTCACATAGAGATTTCTGAGCAGAACATGACGTATACATCATAGCCAGAGTCTGACAGCTGAGCTACAAACTCTCACATCAGCATCTACAAACATTTTACTGTGCACGTTTGTCCGTGATTTTTGTCTTCATACGAGTCCAGAAACTGAAAACAAAAACACATTGACTGCCTGCTGTTTTTCATGTTGTCGTTGGCCATATTAGTCTCATTCACACCACCGTGTGCAGGTTTTGGTGGGCATATATTGTTGTTGGAAATCACAGTGTCTTCCACCGCACCAGTGTCTGCTTTTTGGTGGTGCACTTGGTCACAAGCCCACTGGTTTCTGCAGGTTTTCCGTCAGCCTTCTCCTCGTTACCGGCACTGTTCCGTCGCAAGATCTTCAGAGAATGTGCCACGCGCTCGAGCAGGATCGTTAACCGCAGCGAATTAACAAAACGCAAATGTGAAATCATGTATGACACTTAAATAGACCAGACAAACCAGGCAATATCCTGACAGTGCCCCACAGAACTGTGGCTCTTGGCTATTTGTCATTTAACAATATTAGAGGCTTTACTATCCTGCCAAGAATAAGATCGTGGTAAAACAGTGAATCATTTGAATTCATCATTAAATAGAAAAATATTGAGATATTAAACATCTGTACAGAGCACTGACTATTAGTAGCTTTCATACAGAAATAGTAGAGCTGATTTTCAGTCCTACAATCATGAACTGATTAAATTCTGTTGTCCACATCGAAACCAGTCCAGCACTGTTGTGATTGACAGTGATGCAGCGCTGTGTTATTCTTCTCTCACAGACCTCTGATGTGCCTTGCTCAGAGGGCTTATAGTTGCTTGTCAGTGTCACTGTTGTCCAAACAAAGACAGACATGATCACTTATTGATCTGACAGCAGACCTTTGCTGAGGTCATGATGTTGCAATTATAATAATAGGAGGACTTCTGGTTAATGTGCAGTGTTTATGTCCTAACTATGTAATATATAACTACTTTATACTCTCATAAAGAGCACAGTGCAGGTGATCGCACAGAGCAGGAGGACACTGAACAGAGGTGTAACCAGCTGTGTCTGTAACCTAGTCACAGGTGGAAGACAGCTGTCTGTCTTTTTTGAGGAAAACACACACATTAAAAATTAATATAAATTTAGTAAAAAATTAAGTTTATGTATGTTATGTTTATGTTGATCTGGGTCGGCTGTCCCAGTTTTGGTGTGGAAAGTGGTTATTCATGTTGTTCGTGGGTTTTTAAAGTTTTAAAATATAGACAGCTCTATGTAGACGTAGTCTGGGTTGAGTTGCTGTAGTCGTCCTGTGTGGGGCTTGAGTTACTCTGTCCCTAGTTTTCCTCGGTGCACTCACTGGACCTCAGTGTCTGTTACGCGCAGAGCGACCCAAAACACTGTGGGCAGAGTGTCAGCATTGTCTGGAAATAGGTCATTCTAATTATCTTTTGAGAAATGTTTAAGGCTTGAGTTTAGTGTGTGCCAAAAGCTGCAAAACAAATGAACTCCACGGTAAAATCATGCATTCAGTCACTTGAAAAGTACAAAGCTCTCTTCAGGAGTAACTCTCGATGCTATTTTTATTTTTATGTAAAAGTCAGCTCCCTTGGGGTGTCGTTTAGCTCAGTTGGTAGAGCCCCATGTACAAAGGCTCAGTCCTTGCCGCAGTGGCCCAGGGTTCGAATCCAACCTGTGGCTCTCTCCCACATGTCATTCCCCATCTCTCTCTCCCCACATTTCCTATCACTCTTCAAGCTGCCTCTGTCAAATAAAGCTCAAAAAGGCCGAAAAAAAAAGCTCAGCTCCTTTTGTCTGTTTGTTCCCTTCTTATCAGTACTGCATGTTAAATTATGGGCCTACCATCCTGTGTGGGTAAATGACAAATTTCTTTGTTTTCCAAAAGAAATCAAATCGTCTTTTGTTCCATTCTCACTGTATTAGTGCTGTTGTTGTCAAATTCCCATGACTCCTTCATTACTGAGCCGGGAAATCTGTTCACTTTCAGGCTTTATGTTTAGGCAAAAAAACCCAGAATAGTTGGTCCACCCCTCTGCAGGGTTGTTAGCCTCGCTGTTTTATTGTTCCCTCTGGCTCAGTGCCATCAAAACACATTAATGGGAGTTAACAGACTTATTTAAGTCCCGGAACAAATATTTTAAGATGTTCAGCAGTCTGTGCTCACTTATGATTATTTATTTATTTATTTATTTTTTGTGATAGCATCCCAGCCATCCCCGGTCGCTCAACGAACTCTTCGCTGGAGACGGCTTGTTTAGTAAATGTCCTCCATACTTCCTGTATTTTTTTTCCTTTTGTGGACTGACTCATTCTATTCTGCTGTTTCTCCCCTGACCATAAACAAAACAGCTTTACAGACCAGACCGTTCCTGTATAGTCACAACATCCTGTTTAATTGTAGTGAAGGGATTGTTGATGTTTGCTTTTCTGCTGGTGTTAGTGTATATCTTATGAATTAGTGTTTAAGACGGAGGGTACAGTGTTAGTACAAAATGTGAGACAAATCGCTGTCTTTGGGTTATGATGGATGGGAGGGGTCAGGTCAGACAAGACAATGACTCAGGCGAACACGCAGCACAGTTTGGAGTGCCGTGATCAAAAGCTGCGAGTGGGATACATCTGATGTCATCAGCTCCAAAACCTCCAGGACGCTGTGATCAGCTGAGCCTTCCCTTCCATCGACAGCTGATGCTTTAAACGCTCCGCTTGACCTTATTTAGCCTTCTCTACTAAGAAAGGGAGACACACACACACGCAGCCAAAATAACAACCACCTTCCAAGACAAGTGAGTCAGTTAACAAACTTCCAACAACAGCGAGTGTCGTCATGGTAATCGCTTTGAAGGGGATTTCAATAGACAGTATATGCTACTGTATGTGTGCTGTTAGGTCGTTATAACAGGATACTGTTTAGACTTTTAGATTTATCTTTAGATGCATCTCATGTATGCACCTGAGATGGGTGCAACCTGAACAGGCACGTAGCCCTGCTCTCCTCCTCCTCCTCCTCCTCCTCGTCTTCATCCCTCAGAACTGGAGGCAGTTAAGGCAGGACAGCCCCTGCCTCAGCATGTCAGGACAGTGCACTCTGCACCCTGCACGGAGAGAGGTGTTTTTAAGGGTGCTGTACCTCTCACGTAGCAGTGATCCCTGTTCTTCACCCCTCTTTTCCGTTTTTGACAGCTTTGTTTTCTCAGTGCTCAAACCGCCCAACTCTCTGACTGTGAGGTTTGCTTCAAACCAGCCACAGTTCAGAAGCTTTTGGATTAAAAATTGGGATAAGCCCCAGTTTTATTCTGAAATCTTAATTTAATGACATTTCTCACACACATGCGTGCTCCAGAAACAACAATACGGCCGTGGCTGAAGGACGTTGCACACAGAGCATGTCAGTTACACAAAAGCTGTTTGAGTGAATTCTTGCACCAGCTCACAGCCTATATGAAAGGAAGTGAGCATATGAAAAAGTTGGACTCCCTCTGATTGGATCCATATGTGAGGGCTTTTACAGACCGAGTGACCCATAAACATTTCACTGGCTATGAAATCAGTTGATTTTATTATTCGACCCACATTTTCACAGAAATATAAGAAAGCAAAAGCTCAGGAATGTATAGCTTTGTGCTGCGTTGCCTGTTGCGCATAGAGGGAAATAGACAAGTCGAATGCTGAGCTAATGGATAAATACAGCGTCCAAATTCAATCTGTGTGCATCACAGCATGAAAGGTTGGGTCAGACATTATTTAACAGAAAAGGAGTAAAGGTAAAGCTGTTTTTCCAAACTGAATAAGAAGCCTGATCTCAAGAATCTCATCACCCTGGCGTCTTGACAGTCTTGCATAATCAGCGAAGTATGTTATGTCTGTGTGACCCAGTCTTACAGTATTTACTTTGTAAGGTCATTGGCTAACAAGAATGTTGGTAGACAGTCCAAGCTGTTGCTGGGGGAGTTGAGCTTTCTAGAGGAGAAGCACTGATGAAGTTCTCCCTTTCATCGGTGCAGTGACAAATCTGCTATATGGCTGCACCCAAACGCTCTCTTTCTCTTTGAATGGCGCTGTTTCAGTACGTCTCTCTGTCAGGATGCCAGTGTCCAGCCATGGTTGTGTTATGTGTTAAAGTGCCAGTACAGACCATGCATGAATAGCCGGTTCCACTCGCAGAATTTCTTCTTGTAAAAATACACTGAGCAAAAAGAAGCTCAGCTGAAGGTCAGATGACTTAAGAGCCGAAAGTTCCACAAACATAACATCACTGTTGAGATGAAATGCTCCGGTTTCACATAACTTGTCATTTTGTGGCTGCTAATGCCACATGGGGTTAAGAATGATTTCACCTTCGCAGGGATAAATGCAGTATCAGGCTCTTTAGCTTGTCACTTTCATGGCACAGACATTTTGTTTTAAAAACCGAGAGTGATTAGTGTCACGTGGAGATATACTGTTATCATTACACAGCCTCTTTAAATTAGGACGGTAAAGGGTACTGAATCCTGCTGACTGCTGTGACTAACCCTGTGATTGTTATCTTTGGGGCAAATGTTATGTAAATCGGCCCCCATGATTAAAGCTTGACAAAGGCATTCCTGTGAGATGACTAATGTGTCCAATTATCCTTCAGGATTATTACACCAAGGCTCTGCAGTGGACTGCTTTCCACACATTAAGAAATCTTCCAAGTATAACTATTGAATTTATGTGCAGCTGCTCTCTACAATATACTTAATGATATACTGTTCTCATATGAATGTATTTCCTTCTGTTCCACAGAGATCTGAGGTTCAACAAAATCAAGGATTTACAACCAGGTTCCTTTAGACGATTAAAGAACCTCAACACACTGTAAGTCTTTGTCCCCGCTACGCACGCACCGCTGTGAACTGTTGTCTGCGTATAATATAACTTCTTTCTTTGTTTCCTAACTAACATTTTACACCAGTGGCATCCTGTTGGTAACAAAATTCAATACATCAAGAAGACTGGGCTTCTGTTGAAAATTAATCAAGTCCATTTCCTTAAAAACAGCCAAAACGGCACTCTGGAATGACTGTCACTTCCCTAGAAAGTCCTGTTTGTATTACATACACACTCACTCACACACTCACACACACACACACACACACACACACACAGGCACATTCTTGCTCTGTTCTGCTGTGGTTTCACACATGTAGGTCAGCTTGTAATCTGTGAGGAATTTATTTTTCCACTTCCACCCACAGGACTATTTATCATATGTCCAGCGTGCTAGATGGTGCATTGCTAAGCTAATAGAGCCGAAACGTTCCAAGTTTTTTTGTGTGTTTTTCACTGGCAACATGTTAGTTTAACGACCTTCTCCAAATTAGTGTGCACGCTTCAGTTTCAGCTGTAGTCATATCAGTACGATGACAGGCCAGATTTTAGACTGACAGAATAAATCAAATGCACCTCACCTCATTCAAATATTTGCAAACATTACTGAGATGCTTTCTCGTCCGTGCATGCTGTGCGTGCTGTGGTGTAATGTAGAAATATGCAAAAATCAGAGTTAGCATAATGCTAAAAGTGAGAATGAGTAGATCCAGTTCTGTATCCCTGATAGTTAATAAACATGAGAATATGTGCAGGGCACGGATATAGTGGCTCAGATTACATTTCAAAGTGAAGAAAAGTGCCTTAAGGCAGGAGAAAAGCCCAGCCAGCCAACCAGCCAGCCATGCAGACTGCTGAGGGCTTTATATACTAAGCATGTCTTTGTCTTTTAACTACAGCTACATGTCCAGTATTACTATTGTACAGACAGAAATGTATGTAATGTAAGTTTTTTACATTTGTTTGGTAGAAAAATTTAATTTATATTAACACAAAACGTTAAATTGTGTATGTATGTTTGATGCACTGATGCAGACAGCTGTGAATCACAAGATCCTGCATCTTGTCTTGATTTAGACAAAGCACACTCCACGTGGAATTAGCCAGGAACAAACTCACTGTCTGTCTTATAACCACTAAATAACCCCTGGTGTCTTCTTCACAGCCTCCTCAACAACAATCATATACGAAGGATCCCCAGGGGGGCATTCGAAGACCTGGAAAACCTCAAATATCTGTAAGTTTGCCACTGTGTCAATTTGGCTTTGCTTTTGAGGTCAAGTGATAGATCTTGGCTCAGTGTGGCAGTATCTTTGTTCTGTCAGACTTTACAGGCTAAAGGACTCTGTTCAGTTAACTCTGTGTTCAGTCAGCAGAAGAGGAAGCATGGTGAAACATGTCCGACACTAGTGTTGCAAAAAAACAAAAAACAGCATTCATTGTAAAAGTGGAAGACAGCTGATTTTCCCAGACTGCTGAGTCAGTGAAAATATATCAGTGCAGTCAGTGTACGGAAAATGCATCAATGAAAAGTCTCCCTTTGTCTGATCCCCTGTACTTATGTGTCTGGAAGTCTTGACCTGGAGGCAGAGTCGGTAACAGATATTTGAGGCGTGTGTAGCCTCGAGGCTTCTCTGAGAAGGCTAGTGTGCTCGCTTTGTTAGTCACTTACATTATCGTCCCGCTGGCCTCCGTCGTGGTGAGAGCACTGTCTGTGCTAACAGTCAGATATGATGTGATTTCCCTGCTTGGACTCACGTACAGCACAGATAGTGAAGGGCGTTTGGTTTTCTCTGTTTAGTGAGATGGGAACATTTTGAGACTAAAGATGACATCATGTTTTGTGTTGTCTAACTCAAAAACTGCAGTTCCTCAAACGTCCACTTGAGGCTGGCTCCAGAAGTGAGTCAGTCTCCATAAGTCCCCATGTTAAAATGTCCAACTTCACAGCAGAAATAAACATGTTTACAGCCTGGTACAAAAAACAGTTTTGGTCTCTATAGCTAATTTCCCCGTTCATGACAACTGTACTGAGAGTGAATTTATATACAACTCACCTGTTCAAATTATATTATGGCTTAAAGTTATGCAGAATTAAGAGCAGGGACGCTTTGATTGACAGGGTTGGTGCTGTTACAGGTGGCTTGTTTTAGTAAAATAGCTAAAAAAGCTCTTTTTTAGCTAAAATGGCGACAGCCACAGCCACCACACTCTTTAGAAACCTGTCAGGACATCACAGAGACTACGTCCGTGTTTTTTATAGTCTATGGTTGTCTGTCTTTAGATAAAGATAGTTGTCTGCTGATGGCTGATAAAGGTTAGCTGTCTCTCTGTTGCATGACTGCCCCGCTCATACATGCACTGTAGACTTAGATCATCTGTATCAGCTCCAGGGTGGAAGGAGGAGGAGGTGAATAGAAGGGATGTAAAGGCTTAGACACAAACATACACATTCCCAGCATACACCCCGCTCTTTATGTTGTAATTAAATCCTCTGGCTGTTTAGTAACTATTTTAATTACAGAGGCTAACTCGCTTTAAAGCAGAGTTGATCTGAAGCCTGCACCAACCTTTGTGATTAGGGTGAGGTGCCCCCCCCACCTCTCTCTCTTCCTGCTAATTCTGTTTTCTATAGCTGGGGGCTAGATTGTATCTCCCATCTCACCTCTTCACTTCCTTTGGACCCCGGTAAAGTTCACTCCCTGTCATCTTTCATGTACCACAAACCTAATGGTACAGTGGCTATCTATCTAGCCCCCCTCCTCCCACGACCACCTCCATAAACAAGTCAAACAGAGGTCAGCGTTTGTGGGAACCCTTCACTGTTTAATTTATCCTCTTCCATTTATTCAGTTGCATTCCCAGTTTCCTTCACTACATGCTTACAGTAGTTTAGCATGTAACGTTGATCATTTAGTGAAGTGATCAGCAGCAGTCAGGGCAAATCCTCCTCGCTCTCAACAAGACATATTTTCTGGTTACAGGCAGGCTGCTGTTTAAGTGCATACTGTCTACTTTTTGATGAGTCTTACCACTAAATAATATCTGAGCATTGAAGTGAAGCCCTCTTGAGATTTGAGCCCACAGCTTTCATATCCAGCTTCTCATGTAAACCCCACATGCAAGCACACACACACACACACACACACACACACACACACACACACACACACACACACACACACACACACACGTGAGGCTGCAGTGTTTTTCATTCATTCACAGAGTCATCACTTCTGGAAAGTGAAGCCAAAACTTAAAGTCAGTTACCCACTTGCAAGTTATTACAATAGTAATAATACTACAATACATCTGGTTACGTAATTGTCACTAAACTGAACAGATTATACTTAACAATCTGAGTTTCCATTACCGTCATCATTTTCAAAGAATTGCTCTGCTTAGAAATTTAATAAAAGTTTTGGTTTGTTGTCAGTAGCTTCCTTGTAGAAGGAAGGAACATGAATGAAGAATGACATTTTTTAGACAATCTTGGAAGAAGGGTTGCAGCAATATATATAAAAATTCAAATTCAAAAAAATTCAATCAGTTTACCTACAGTATTGAATTCTCCTGCGTTAGTTTTCTTAAATATATAATATGTAATATTTTGTGAAATTATAATAAACTGTTCTGTTTTCATCCCTTTAAGGGTAACAGATGAAAATAATAACTGTGTAATACTGTATAGTATACTGTGATATTTTCAGAGACAGTTATCATACCATGGAAATCTCGTCAACCCTAACCATGTATAAATCTTCTGTGATAAGAAACTTGATAGCATAGACACAGTGAGGGCATGCAATGATAAAGAGAGGATGTTTTTCATACCTTGTTTCACTTCTGCTGTGAAAAAATCTGAATCTCTCATTATGGGTGAAGAGAAGTGAAACGGAGAGATGGGAGATGAAAGGATGGACAGCTGTAAGCCATTGTTTCTCTAGTATCACATTTCTTTACAACATGTATGATGGAGGGAAAGACGTGCACACGTCAATGTTCTTTCCGTGTGCTAAAACACATTGATCCCGTACAGGCTGCATATTACCTCAGCCTGTTTCAAGTTCAAGTGTTAAAGTCGCGGAGAAAAGTGGAGACATGTGGAGAAAAGACTTGACACACGAGGAAGTTGTGATGTCATGTATTGTTTGTCCATTGATGATGACTCAACAGTCCTTGATCAGATCCTTTCTGCTTTCTCTTATAATAACCAGGCAGAATTCAGATGATCCTGAGTGTGTGTGTGTGTGTGTGTGTGTTACTAATGTTACTGATTATCTCTCCTTTCAGCTATTTGTACAAGAATGAAATCCAATCAATTGACAGACAAGCATTTAAGGGGCTTGTCTCTCTTGAGCAACTGTAAGTGACCAACTTCCTCGTCAACCTTTCCCTTCTGCTCGCTCCTCCTCCCACCTACTGTCTCTCCGTCTGTAAAAATACCTCTACCCCCTTCCTTCCTGAAAGATTGCTATAAACAATTCATGAAGCCTTGTAAGGTCTACCTGGTCATAAGCCATTTATAAGCTAAGTCACTGGATGTAACAGTGCCATGCGTATTACAGATGGTGACATCATTCTCTGAGCTGTTACGAACGCTTTGCGACATGACTGTGTAGGCCTTACACAGGCATCATGAGAGGCTCTGTTGAAGTTAGTATGCATTACAGTGACACCCTCCCCTCCCTCCACCCCTCCAACCCCCTGCCTACATGCGACCCCCCCCCCCCCCCCCCCCCCCCCCCCATCTCCACCACCACCATGCATGCCGTGTGTGCACCCACCCTTGTATGCCGCGCTGACCCTCTTTGACCCCTTATTGCATGAGTCGCATGTCTTGTGGTCAGGACGACAGATATGCGCCACCCCGGCCCTCCCATGCGAAGCTTTAAAGCATGATATCCCGCACCGTGCTGCTAAGTAGCGCTCGCAGCGCCGCGCTGGAGTCAGAGCTTCTGCTTTAGAGCAAAGCTCGATTTGCATTGTGTCTGCCCCGCTACTGCAGAAACCACTCCTCTGCTCTGATTCGCTGTAATCTGCTCTAAGTGTTTATTTGTGAGAAACTTTTAGTGCATTCTGTGTGTTTAGTTTGTGTGATAGAATCTTGTTACTTGTTAGTCCTGTGCTGCTTTTACAAGAAAACCTCTCTGTTGTATCACATTAGCACATTGTTGATTGATGTTATAAATATGAATTGTGCGTTAAGACCACTGTTAGCAGAAATGATCCCTGTAGTATGTTGATAATCCACCGTGTCATTATCTCAACCAAATTGGCTGCTGTACACCTTTTCCTCAGCAAATGATGCTTTCTGTCCTCTCGGAGGAGACCTTGACTTACTGTACCTCTCTGTAGCCACATTAACAGAGAACAAATGGCTAATTCACCAAGTAAAACCAATTCCAGCATCAGGCTCCATGCCTGGCAGCTGTTTTGAATTTTGCTACAATAATGAAAGGTTTTATATGTGGGTGACAAGTTCTAAGCCAGATTGCATACATTTTAATAGTTATTTTACATCCCCACTGGGTAACAGATGCCAAAGCCTGTAGTCACACGCTTCTTTGGGGGGGGAATTAACAGCTCCAGAGACCTATGCAACTTACATTCCTATATGACCCACCGCCTCCACTCATCTGTTGATGTTTTATCAGCAGGGGATTTGTCAGGAAGTATAGGAGGGTGGTCATAAACATGAATATAAAGTAGGATATTTTCTTGTCTTCTTAAGGCTTTATTGATTTGATCTTGTTGCCAGCTAAAGTGTGTAACAAAATAACCGGTGTGGGATGCTGATTCATCCTGGAGGGGGGATTAAGTGGCTCTAAAATTAATTCACTGTTGGCTTCATTAAACCTTTCTGTCTTTAGCTTGTCTGGACTGTGTTGTGTTTTTCTATTCTGGCCCCGCTACAACACATATTTTAGGCAACACCCAAAGACATAATGTTGGATGGTCTAGCACAGCTTGTAAAACATACAGCTAAGAATCAACAGCTGAGATATACTTACAGACAAAAACTAAACTGGATTTTCTTGTGTTGGAGGAATATTACATTTTATTTTACGTCCTGTGCTGCTTTAGTCTGTCTCTGTCTGTCTGTTTTGTTACTGCAGCTACTATGACTGTTGCTTTCCCCGTCAAAACAAGCAGATACCCGACTGAACCCTCACAGCTATATTCAGCCATCAGTTGAATTTCATTTCCCTGACGCTTTATTTGTTAACATATGGTTTGATTTATGTTTTCTCAGCTTTCATGGGCATAAATTATGTTTGCATTCCATGAGATAATCGTTGTACTTAATTTTCACCTGTGGGCAATCTCATTTCTAACTCAGACCCTGTATATCAACTGTCTAAGATGAATGCCTGATGTGCACATTCCTGCAGTCTGTCTGCATTCATCTGTATATCACTTCTCTCTGTTATCTTAGTAACAAGAAGTGCCAGGGTTGGACAGGTGAACAGGGATGACTGGGGACAAATAAAGTTACTGAATGTACTTAGACAGGGAGCCCTAATCCAGTTTTAATGTGCTCTGTCTATACTTTGTTCTCCTCCAGGTACCTGCACTTCAACAACATCGAGTCTTTGGAACCAGAATCATTCACTCACCTACCAAAGCTGGAACGACTGTAAGTTCATCCTGTATGACCTTTCGCCCCTCAGATTCCTAAAGTGTGTTCACACACAATCCTCTCTGGAGGAAAAAGAAATTTCCAACTCAGATTTTCTCACATAAATCAAAGGTTTAATAGATCCACTGGTGCAACTGGGTTCAACAGAACACTTGATAGAAAGCAGAAAGCAGTAATGAGCAAGATGTACTCAATATCGAATTAAGTGTCAACTCAGGCAGGTCCTGACCAGAATGCAGCAAAATGTCAGCTATAAATCCATACAGCCAAATGACTCTTAATAAGCCTCTGAAGCTGATTTGTTGGTGCTTCAAACAATAATACAGTGATGATAGCAGATTCTGGGACTTGATCCCTGACTTATATTTAGCCCCCAGGAGACTAATTTTGTTTGTCTTGTCGGAGCTGTGAGATAATGTAAGCACTCCTTTCTCTCTGCAGTTTATAGAGAACTCGGGCTGTGTCAGGAAACGTATTGGAATAAATTGTTTTGTCAATTTTTTTCCTAATTATACTGCTTCCAGAAACACTCACAGTGGGACAATCAGACAGAGAAAAAGAAACCAAGAGGGAGCTGAGATCACAACTTTGAATCAGAGTCCTGGACTGGACTGACTGAGAACACATCTTGGCCTCATTAAACACAGGGCTGAGCTAATTGCAATCACAGATAGGAGCGAACTCTGAACATGGTGTTCACCACAGATCATTGATTATAACTGCAATAATATTTATCTGTAATACTGTAATGGGTTACACCTGCTCTGTAGGAGTTAAACTCCAATTATCTTTATTTACTACTTGTGGAGCGGTCCTGAAGACTGTGTGAATTTATCTTCATGTGACAGCTTCATATTCAGTTTAGTAGTAATATTCTCTGTCTGCAGTAATCCATAATCGGATGCTAACAGTTAACATGTCATTAGCTTTTGTCAATAAACAAGTAATCAGTGATGTTTCGACATGATTTAAAATGGATATATATGTAGTCTTAGTGGCAAGCACTTCCTGCGTATGTTCTGAACTTTCCCGACAACGTGCAGATGTGACGTCGCCTCTGCTTCTTAAACTCTCCACCAGATGTCTGAGGGCTGAAGAAAGTCCTGTTAAATTCCTGTTTCATTGTCCCTGTTTATGGGCCAGTGGCTGCCCAGTATATCCATACTTCTCAGTCTCTGGAGAGGACGAGAAAAAGGGAGGGACACCTGCAAAAAAAAAATAAATAAAAAAGTGGGGGAACAGAGAGGGGAGGAATTCCCAGATGCATACTCTGAGTGGCTTGTTGGGGAATATCTCCATGGTCACGGTCAAAGCAGTCACTTTGGTTGAAGTGTCCAGAGAACATATCTGTTGATGGGTTTCCTCCAGGTAGAGATCGAAGCTGAAGAACTGCAGATCATCTACAGATTATCCTGATTTGTAGTCATTTAGGAATGAATAGTTTTGGGGGAATGTTATTTGGTGGAGCCTTACATAAACAGGAAACTCTTTTGATGTCTGCTTTTAGCTCGGGAATATGAGCCTCCACAGTCATCAAATTCAGCCGTCATTGCGTGTCTGGAAAGATGCTTATATTGTTCCGTTTGGAAAATGGAATATGATTTGATATTTAAAAAATGCATTCGAAATATTTGTCTAAAGATATCCATGATTATTAGTTTGGGGAATGTTCTCAAAAATGTTATTTCTGTTTATTCATTCCTCATAATCGAGACTTGATTAATGAAGTCTTTGGTTACTTCTTCAGTCTGGCTATACAGCTACAGTTCTGAACACTAATGAATCATCTCACTCTCTTTCTCTCACTCAGGTTTTTGCACAACAATAGAATCACCCAGCTCGTCCCGGGAACCTTCTCGCATCTTCAGGCCATGAAGCGATTGTAAGTGGAAAAAGTCCCTAACAACCACTGAAAATACATCTGTGTGAGAATGCATGTCTCTGTCAATTTCTGTAGTTTACTCCCATGACACCCAGTATCAAGCGAGGTCTGTTTGTCAGTTAAATGCCGTGTAACCACACTACACTGTTCTCACGCTTTTTTGACTGCAACATGGTTTCCATAACAAGGCTCAATTTAGCCCAGTCCATCTCATAGTTTTGCGATTCTCCCTCTCTGAGTCAGCTACAGTGCAGATTGGATCTTGGGATTGTGTAAGGCAGCTTTATTTAAAGAGCTTGTTTCATACACAGAGGAAATTCAAGGTGCGTTAACCCCGGGGATGAGGTATGATGAGAAAAGCAAAGAAAATTGCACAAAAGATGCTTAATTTTCCATGAAATATAAGACAACATGAGACAAGCAGCTCTGCTTCAATCTCCATCCTCCTCCAGCCAACAGGCAGTGAAGAACAAGCAGCGGTTTGGCCTCTTCCCATTGTTTTCTCCCTTTTGTCTCCACCATAAATGACCTTTTAGTATTTGTTAGATCCCAGGCTTGCGTGATTAAAAAGAGAAATTGCAGTAGTCTTCTGTCTGATTATAACATTCAGTTGTTGGGGGATATATAAAGAATCACTTGGGCCTTGAAATGACATGTGTGACCTAAAATCAAATTTGTTCATAACACACTTTTCTTATAAACTAGTTTATTAAAAAGAGAGCTTCACAAAGTCTCACCAATATAAAACCATGCCAATTAAATTTTCTGAAAACCATGTCATGGATAATGGACACATTGTGGTGGAGCTGAAAGCTGGATCAGTTACCAGAGGATGAGGCCAAGCAGGGAGATAGTTTCCCACGACAGGAGGAGAGTGTCTTCCAATATGGCCCCGCTGAGCCACAGTGTCTGGACTGAGCTGTGCTGGGCCACGCTATGCCAGACCAGTGTTAGTTAACAAACTGCCAGACAGGGTTTAAACGACACCACTTTCTTGCACGACTCCACAGTTACATGTCATATCCTGTATGCTGTACGTATGAACTCACTCGCTATGTGTATATGTGTCTGTGCATGTTGTCTGTGTGTTCAGGCGACTGGATTCCAATGCATTAAACTGTGACTGCGAGTTGCTGTGGTTGGCTGACCTGCTGAAGCAGTATGCTGAGTCAGGCAATGCCCAGGCTGCTGCCACCTGCGACTACCCCAGCCGCCTGCAGGGCAGATCGGTGGCAACACTCACCGCTGAGGAGCTCAACTGTGGTACGGGGAAAAAAAGCTGAATTCCCACTGAACTTTCAGTTGCAGAATATCAAGGAATGTTTGTTGGCACTTTCAAAATGGGAACAATCCTGGATTTAGATCAGTGTGGGGTGTCATTGGGGGTATAAATTGATTCGCTGTTCCAAGCCCAGTTTTACTGAGTAGCTCCATGTTCTTATATGCGCTAACTAACTTAAACCACAACTCTGTATACATACAAAACCTCCAACCTTCCTGCCAGCAAATAAAAGGTATGCTTAGTCACTGTCTCACACGTACACCCACCCACACACACAGACACAGACACATACACAGGTGTATCCTCTCTTTGTGTCTGAGATCTTCAGGCACCCAGCTGTTTCACTCTTCATACACCACAGCTGTGTCTCTGGTCCCCCACCCCCCAATTTGTCCTCTGGTTTCTCCAGGATCAGACCACCAGCAGCTGCTCAGTTCATCTATGAGATGATGGTGCTGGGGTCTATTTTTCAACCCTACCCCTTTTTTTCCACCATCACTGTGCAGCCGTACACCCCAGTAAGCAACCAACAGGACACAGAGGGAGGTTTATATTCATTAAACACATCTGTCCAGAAGGACTTATGCCACTGCCAGAGACACAGACAGTGCCTGTCTCGGTGTAAAGACCTGTATTGTTTGTCTGTCTCATGATTATAGTCAAAGTCATAGTCAAAGTACTCGTCAAATGATAAAATCCTTCATTTGTGTGATTTATGGTATATTGTGCCACTGCCAGATGTAGTTTGACAGAAGATTTGAAGGGTGTGCCATATTGGGCAGGATGATAAGACAGTTCTTAATGCCAAGTTTGTATTGCATGAATTAACTCCGGGTAGCTTCATCTGCACTAGTTCAGCAGAAGCATTGACTCCTCTTCACGTGTAATTTTATATTGACTTCTTTCCATTGATGGAAACAATGAGTGTGGCCGGATGTTATGTTCCAATCCTGAGTTATTTCATTATACTCATACTTCAAAAAGGTTGCTTTGACCAGGAGCCAGGATCTTTTGCTTGTCTCAGACACACTATGATGTTGGCAGGGGGATCCTCTGGATTCGGGCATGGCCACAGATGGAGGATTGTTCTCACCCAGGCATGAAATATGTGACCCAATCATTCAGTTAAATCTTCTGCCTCCATATCAACCTTCAGGCCTATTATTCTTATTATTTATCTTTGTTATTATTTCTACTCATGGTCATCAATGTGACGGTGAAGGCGAGTCACTTGTTGGATGATTCCTTAACCAGCCATTTTTCTTTTCCAAGTCATCATCCAGAGCATTAATGCAGCTTTAAAATCTTACGTTTGGATGGCAGAATTGATCGTTGAATTTAGCATCCAGGGTTTCTTGATTGCTTTTGAATGCACTATACGATGTTGGAGCCAGGTCATACTTGGATGCCATGGTCACCTGTCAGTAGTCATGTGATCTCACTTATTATGACTTTAATACATTGTGAAAGATGGATAAATGTATTTCACATATAGTCTTGTCTCCCAAATATAGAATAGTCATAAAATGGTGCACTGAAGAGAGTGAAGGATATTTGTTGAAGTCATGTGGCTATAAAAGTTAACTCATAGGAACAACAGCTGCGGTTAGAAGTCGCTTTAGATATTTCTACAAAAATCAGTCAGATATTTTTCTTCTGCTGTGAAAACTCGTTTCTATTAAAATCCGTTGTGAGTGACGTGAGTTTAACTTGACCGCAGCTTCAATGTATGTGAACTTTTTATTGCCATTTTCCAAGCATTGAGAGAGTGACAGTTTTATATAAGAAAGGATGAGGGAAGGGACGCAGCACAGGTTTAGGTGTTTTTATACTTTTTAACACTGCAAGTAGAGAGGAGAGCGTCTCTTTAATGCCAGTTTTCAGTTGGTTTCTATAACAGGCGGTTAGCTCCTGTAGCAGTAAATCCAACTGTCTTAGCTCTGTGTTTCTTCCAGCTCCCGATGAATGCTGCAGTCTGAGCCAGGCAGGCCAGTTGGCAGCTGACTGTAACCCAACCACTTTTAAATCTCAGCAGCTAATTTGATGGCCCCGACTTGCCCATTCTTGCTCAATGTAACCCCTCCACCCCCCTCCTCCACCTCATCTGTCTGCATAGCCGGGCAGCAAAGGAAGAATGTCTGCTTAAAAACGTGGTGGAAGCCATGCCCCACCTCCCTCCTTGTTCTATTTCTTTCTCCCTGTAAACGGGGCAGAACAATGCACGGCGGGTTGAACAGCTGTCAAAACAGCCTTCCGCCTTGAGATGAAGTGCCACCTCCCCTGCACAAGCGGTATCTGATGAGCCTTCTCAAGAAACACGGTGTTAATGGGGACTGATCTGGTTGCAAGAGAAGAAATGGGCTGACATTCTTAGTCTGAATTTCAGAAGCTTCTCTGTGTGTTAATGCAAACATGCTTGTAAGAACTACATGTGGCCAACAAAGATGAAAGGTGGGAATGTATTTACATGCATACCTGAGTAACTATCCTCCTATCTGGTCCTTTTCCTCAGAGGTACCCAGAATCACCTCAGAGCCCCAGGATGTCGATGTTACATCAGGGAACACCGTGTACTTCACCTGTAGGGCTGAAGGCAACCCTAAACCACAGATCATCTGGCTCAGGAACAAGTAAGACACTTAATCCGTGGTGGAGGAAGTACTCAGATCCTTTACTGTAGTAAAAGTATAATGTCGCACTATAAAAATACTAATCATATGTAAGTATAATCAGAAAAATGTACTTCAAGTTTTAAAAGTAAAAGTTCTCAATGCAGAAACGTTTAACAAACGTTTTATTACAGCCCTGCTCTTCATGCTTTGACCCTGTTACATAACCAAAGACTTTCAAAGACTTCACTGACTGTTTTTTAGCCAAATTCAGTTAAAAAATTGAGCGTGTGTGTTTAGATTCCAGAAATTGTTGACATTTAAAATAGATAAATAAAAGCTCTAGTGTTGCCATTCCCACTTAAAATCAATTACACAGTTATGTCTGGTGTTTTAATGATGATGTTTAGGTTTAGAAAAGCACAGTTTGTGAATGGATTGTATTTGTGTTTAATCAGCTGTGATGTGTACCTGTGTGCCCTCCTGACAGCAACGCACTAAACATGCGCGATGACAGTCGTCTGAACCTGCTGGAAGACGGGACGCTGATGATCCAGGACACCAGGGAGACGGACCAGGGAGTCTACCAGTGTATGGCCAAAAATGTGGCAGGGGAGGTCAAGACCTCACAGGTCACACTGCGGTATTTTGGAGCCCCCTGTAAGTGGCTGCTTTTGATCTCAACCTCTCTTCATCACAGACAACCTGTTAACTAAAATCCAGATTTGGCAAATGTGAATCTGCACTCTTACTTCCACTCAGATGGAATGTGTCCAATCCAATTTTAATCTCTCGTGTTTGTTTGGATTGAAAAGAGTTCTCCTGGTCCAACTTGGTGCCACTGTGGGCAATACTGTGCAAACTAGTCTGGGTTTATCGTGTGTATGTCAAGAAACAATACAATCTTTTTTTTATCATCAGAACACCGTAAGGTTACCTTCAGAGTTCAGCAGGTCAAATAACTGGGATGTCCCACTGACCTGTGAGCAAAGCCTGCTGGCTCTAATGTGAAATTTTCCCTCCCCGGGGGTCATTGCCAGGTGACGGATAGCCCGAGTGACGACCCCTTGTTAAAGAACAGTTTCTGAGAGCAGATGTTGTGCGTTTCCTGTCTCAGTGTGACTGTAAACGCCAGGCCCCTCACTGTGTACATATTTCCTCTGACTCCACTGTAATCAGCCGCCAAATATGGACAGGACTCGTCCACAATTTGTGAAACTCTTAGGATGTTGTTTTAGCAGTAGTCAAAGTGGCGTTATTGACAGAAATATACAAAGATGATCTGTGTACATAAACGTTTAAATGCATGTAGCTTTCTTTTGAACATTTATTTAGGTCCTGACTAATACCCTCTCACCTCTCACCTAATTAATCCAACCCAATTCCCACGTTCTCCCTTCTCTTCTCTCCCCCACTGCTCCTCCAGCACGGCCAAGTTTTGTGATCCAGCCTCTGAACACTGAGGTGCTGGTGGGAGAGAGTGTGACCCTGGAGTGCAGTGCCACAGGCCAGCCACAGCCTCGGGTGTCTTGGACGAAAGGCGATCGGACACCCCTGCCCAACGATGCTCGTATCAACATCACCCCCTCCGGAGGGCTTTATATCCAGAACGTGGTCCAGGCTGATGGAGGACAGTATACCTGCTTTGCATCCAATAATGTCGATACCATACATGCTACAGCGTACATCATCGTGCAAGGTAGGAATTTAAATGAATTTTTCTCACTTTGATTTATTAATAAATAAGACGTTATGCTCCAGATTGCTTCAGGGTGATTTTCCCAGCTAGTTAGCATTCCTTGAAAGCACTGACTCTTGTCGTTACTTGGCCTGCTTGCTTGTAGTTTCCTGCATTCTTGCAACTCGTGTTTGTGCAGCATGGTTTCTTTACTGTCTGTGACTGGGGACTCATTAGGAGAAACCATTAAAAGTCTAAATGTGTTTATTCATATAACAATGCATTTCATTGATTGGAAAATCTACTTACAGTAGACAATAAGGTAAGCGAATATAGTGATTTTTACGGAAACGAACGGAAGGAAAAGTCTGCTCTGACCTCACTGTAAGGACTGCGCTCAGTGTCATTAAACCTCTCCATATTAAGCAAATTAAATTCATTTCTATCTATAACTCTTAAGGACACTTCTGAAGATGTCAGCTCTAAAATACCAAAAATGTTTGACTATTCACGTGTTGATTAGTGTGTCTCACGATTGAGAATTCATTAATCATTAATAATAATGAGATTAGACATTAATCTTCGTCATCTATATTGCTCAAATTGCCAGCTTGGTACTATACTTACTATATTTTCAGCTGTAATTGTTAGAATCAGGAGTCGAATTGCTCCACATTGTGTGTAGATTTCATTTACATACAAACTTTAACTGCTTTCTCATCCTCTGTCCCCAGCAATCCCTCAGTTCACGGTCACACCACAGGCCCAGTCAGTCCTGGAGGGTCAGACGGTGGACTTCCCCTGTGAGGCAAGCGGTTACCCCCAGCCGGTGATTGCCTGGACACGTGGGGGCAGTCCATTACCCCTAGACCGCCGTCACGTGGTTCTCTCTTCTGGTACTCTCCGCATCACTCGGGTGGCAGCCCATGACGAGGGCCAGTACGAGTGCCAGGCGGTCAGTCCTGTGGGTACTGTGCGCACTGCTGTGCAGCTCAGCATCCAGCAGAGAGGTGAGGGTGTAGGGAGAAGCTTCAAAATAAACGTATGAGACTTAATTAAAATGTGAACAGTTAGATTAGGTTAGGTTCAGTTAACTATGAGAAGGAGGTAAGACCGAGCCATTACACTGCTGGTTAACATAGACGCTGATCCATTTTGGAAGACAGACGACTGAAAAAGGTGGCTGAAACATGGCTGTCACGGGTGTGGCAGCCGAAAGGTCTTCTCCAAACAGTGCATGATTGTGTAGGAAAGGGAGGGGGAGGAGGAGGAGTGGAGTGGAGTGCTAGGTGGTAAAATGTTAAGAGGGTGGGAGTGGTGCAGTTCTCTCAATTCACAGCTAATTTGTCGTTTACACATGCAAGTCTGGTATTAAACTGTTAACATGGATGTATACACTGAAAGACATGTGTGGGTGTGTGTGTATGTGTGTGGTTTATTTGTGTGGGCTCTTTATGTACGTATATATTGCAATGTGAATGCACTGCACTATATTGTGATTATTTCTACATGTGCACATGTGTTTGCCTGTTTTTTGTTAGAAAGAAGACATCTATAAGTGAATCTGTCTTACCGCTTCTTTCTTCGTGCAGATGGTTGTATTTTGTGTGTGTGTGTGTGTGTGACTGAAATTACAGGCTTGGCGTAGCACAGGAAAGCATGGCAGTCTGTAATCCCATGATGACACCATGTTTTTCCATGTAGTAATGGCTGTTAACATGGCTCAAAGTACACGTTGCATAATGGCCCCACACTGTTAAAGCGCTGTATAAAACCCCACAACCATGCTGGCAGTGTATGATGGCTTCCTTTTGCAAAGAGCATTGTGCAGAGCATCAGAAGAAGCATTAGAGGAAAGTGAAAGCAGAGATTAACAGGATGCGATCTGTCTTGTTTGGATGTTTAGCATGCATTCAACAGATATTTCCATATCTCTCTAAGGTTTGGGATAGACTGTGACCCTGACTCTGCTTGTGAGTGCCACTCTGATGCTGTGTACTGTACCCTGCAGTGAACCCGGTGTTTTAGAAAGTTCAACTTTGATTTAAAGGCAGTTAATTAGTGTCAGACTGCTATGAAATTGCCTCCCACTCCACTCTGTGCTCTCAAAGTTGTGGCATTTTCCCATGGCCAGGTGGCTCACTACTGGCTGCTACATGGGAACTATGAAGGAATTTTAACATGGTGTGTGTGTGTGTGTGTGTGTGCGCCTGGGGGGGGGCAAACATCCACCTCCTCCTAACAAACACCTCAGCTGCGGAAGGGTCGTATCAATTTAATAGTTTAAAAACAAAAAATGATAGACACTGCTCGTTGAAAGGGAAAACAGCTGAAAAGAAGTTTAGGAATTGCAGCACAAATTTGTTCCACGATGAGCATTTGCTCCTTGCATTATTTCCTAGATGAAACAATGCTTTATTTCTTTTCACTTTGAGCGGCGTACTGACTTTGAGCCGTTTAATGTTACACAACCGTGAAATAGAGGAAAGAAAAATAGCAACTGTAGTGTAACACAAACACTGTGAGTGTGTGTGTACGTTCTGTGAGCATATGCAGGACAGGAAAATGCCAAGATAAGTCTCAGAGTTTTGTCTGCTGTGATTGATTTCAAAATGCACTTGTACAGTATACATGTACAGTATTTTGAGCACTGGTGCATAATTATTAACACATGCGTGTGTGTGTGTATGTTTTAACTCATTCAGTAACGCCTGTTTTCACAAATGCTCCAAGGGACCTGACGGTGGAGTCTGGCCAGGACGTCCAGATTCCCTGCAGCGCTCAGGGCCAGCCACAACCTGTCCTCACCTGGAACAAGGTTAGACGACAAAGCTCCTGTCGGCTGAGTAAGGTGGCCGTCACCTCATCACCACAGAGGTCATGGGGGTTAGACATGTGTTTAAGTGGTAGAAAGAGAACAGTGAAGAAGAAAGGGGCCAGGAAACAGTGTATTTTATTTGTCATTTTATAATTAAATGCAAATAATGACAACGAAGTGATTGTTATTTAGCTTATTTGAGTTGATTAAACAGCTCTGACATATTGAATCCCATCCACAAGGCTCTTAAATCACCTCACAATTAGATACCCACCTCCACATGCTAGCTCCCAGGGTCATGACCTTTGCCCTTTGTCCCACCCTCTCTCTCTCTGTCTCCCAGGATGGTGTACAGGTGACAGAGAGTGGCAAGTTCCACATCAGTCCTGAGGGTTATCTAGAGGTGAAGGACGTGGGCACTGCCGATGCCGGACGTTACGAGTGTTTTGCCCGCAATCCCATCGGCTACCAAGTTGCTAGCATGGTGCTTACTGTCACAGGTAAGACGCGACTGATGTCAGCAACTCATAACTGACACAGTACAGTTGCAGATTTGGTCACATTGGTTGTAAAACTTAAGATGAACTATGGTGATTTGTCATTTGTAAATCTGATTATGTTAATCCTTATGATTATTAATTTGTTACACAAGTTGTATGTCATATAGCATAACTGGTGCACACACAAGACACCAGTACTTGAACCTCATGCTCACTGTACAAAATACAAGATATCCTCTCTCTTCATGCAGCCCTACTGTGCTAAATCAATGTCAAATCCATCATCCTTCACTTCTCTGATTAAATATTTAGCAGCAGTAACAAAGAAGAGACAACGTTTTGAGACTGTGATGGGTGTAACTCAGATAATTTGTATGTTTAGTGTATATTTTTGTCACATTAGTGCAGAGTCCAGAGAGTGAGAAGCCCTCTGTTGATCTTCTTTGTCCAAGTCAGTCAGTAATTGAGTCACACTCTGCTGCAATGCTATCAGATTCCTGTCAGCTCTTCCCTGTGTGTGTGTGTTGGTGTTTCCTGCTGAGATTTCTCAGGTCAGACCACAGCACTCTGCTGGTGAACCATAAACTGTGTCAATGTGCTCAGTTGTTGTTGGACTCTCTCAGTTCTCACGTCACAATCTCACTGTTTTCAATGGCACACTAAGATGAAGGAGTGTGCCAGAAATATGTTCACTCCGACTTCAGGAGGGAAGTTGAAGTGCGGCACCTTTTTAAAAAGTTCTGTCCCCCACGGTATTCAGCTGGATGCTAAGAACACTTTTGAATCAATGTTTCAGCACTGGGTTGTGTCACATAAATACTTTTTAAAAATATTTTATGTTGACTTTTAAATGAGCAGTTTATTCAAATTTAAGAAAAAAGAGTGAACAAAAAGAGAAAATGAAAAACACTCTATGTTGCGCCCTGATAGAGTTTCATGGTTCGAACACCTGGTTCAGCTTGGTTTTAATCAGCCTCTGTGTGTCTGTGTGTGACAGTTCCTGCAGTGAGCAGAGAGGGAGACACCTTTGTGAGCACGTCCATAGAGCAGGCTATCCGTAATGTGGACAGTGCTATTGAGTCAACACGGAGACGTCTGTTTGATGGGTAAGACATGAGAAACTCACACAACAAACACACAAACACACACTGTGACACTGAGGTTTTAAAACTCAAGTCAAGTTAGAGGGGAAGAATAGTGTAAAATAATGGCTACACATAATATAACCAACCTATGTAATGTGTGTAAATCTTATGATAAAGGTCCATGCTCTGGCTTCATCCCACACTCCAAAGACATGCATGTTAATTAGTTGTGATGAACTGCCAGCCTGTCCAGGGTGTATACTGCCGCGTTCAATGTCAGCTGGGATTGGCTCCAGCACCCCTTCTAAGGATAGAATATTGTGCTTAATATTTATATTTCATAGCACACCGTCACATTCTTCCATATCTGTCAAGCTTAGGAGGCCTTTTTTTATAAAATATATTAACGACAGGGTGGAGGAGTGTGCACCCCATGTTCAGAGGCTCAGTTCTTGCTGTAGTGGCCCAGGGTTCATATCTGACTTGTGGCCCTTTGCTGCATGTCATCCCCCCTCTTTCTCTCCTCATCTTCCTGTCACTCTTCAGCTGCTAGTGTCCAATAAAAAAAGTTCAAAAAGCTCAAAGGTTTGGGTTTGTAATCAGTTTAGCACACATTGAGGTGGTTTAATTGCAAATATGTGGAGACTAGCATTCACATCATGTTATGTTTATGTGGCAATAGTTCCCCAAGACACTATATACTATACTAGTACTATACAAAGTTTGCTGTAGAGAAATGTTTGTGTACAGTCAGTACTTTGTGCTCTTGATTTGACAACTTCATCCAGCTCCTCATATACATCATATATACAGTATTTTTACATTAAAATAAGTTCTCATATGTTTTATACATTTTTTTTCTGCTATCTCGCATAATAATGTATCAAAATGAAATGCACCTTTGATAAGGATTGTAAATAAGCAGATGAGAGCAACAATCTGCAACAATATTATTTCGTCAGTCCTTTTGCTTTCGAAGTAATTGTAATATTTTGCCCTGTGCAGAGTCAGTCCAGAGCTGCCTGCTCCTGGGGCCTAAGTCTGAATACAAATAGCTACTCTCACATCATCTTGGCACATGACTTGCATGTTCTAAGTCTGAGTCAGAGCCTTCAGGGAAAGAGTGTGGCCATTCAGAAGGGCTGTTAATATTGCTGCTTTTTCCTGTTTGAGTGCACACGGTTTGCAGTTTTAAAGTTTCAGATCACAATGCTCCAATTAGAAACGGTGCCTTAGGGTGCAGCATTGACAGCTATTCTGACAGTTGCGGTCAACATTTGTGAGTGCTTGTAAACAGCTTTTCATTATCTTTATCAGTCGCCCTCTTTTTCATCGGCACAGCAACATAATCGTTTTCAGAATGATAAAGGACATGATTGTGTCTCAAAGTCTTTGTTTATGCAGCAACATTTTCATTGCAATCAATGTCAGACTAAGAGATGTAGGTGGTTTCAATATAGCTCATAAAGTGTTTCCATCTTGTTGAATGATGTTGTTAGCAGTTGTGTTTTTCTTGGCATGCACACTAATACACTCTGCCCACACACGCATGTACAAATACAGTTCACACACACGCATGAAGAAGAGAGAAACGCACGCATGAACACACAACGGTAACGTCGATTGTGATGAGGGGATTTCCAGCTCTGTTTAATGACAATCACAGATCAAGAAGCAGCCTCCTCCTTGGCTGATGGCACCAGCGTCTTTGAACATGGTTTGGAAATAATAAAAAAAAAAAAACAGAATGACATTGGAGAATGAGCTGAGCATATCAGGGGAAAAGCTGGTAACACTTGATCATAAAGCACGCTGGCTGTGTTGTTGCTGCTTCAAACGGTTATAGATCCTGAGTGTTGTTTGTTGATGGCAGCCGAAACATGTGCAAACAAGTGCACGTGGATATCAAGGTAGCAACACAAAAACAATACTGCAAACAGACCTCAGATCAGTCTTGGCAACTGTTCTCCTGGCTTCTCACCAGTATTAATGTAGTCAGCTGGAGGAAGAATCCTGGTAGAATATATGCATTTGGAGTGTATTCAAATGCTTCAATAGTAACTTGATTTACATGTGCATTAGGTCAATTTCAGTTTTTATGTTTTTTTTATCTTGGACCGGCTAGAACACCTGTGGATCTGGCACGTGGCTTAATGGCTCCCCTACACTCTTCACTCCAACTCTGGCCGAGCTTTAAAGGCTGGTGTTGAATATGTGTTTTAAGACGTAGCTTGATGTGATAGTTAGCAGTCCAGTGATCATCAAAAGGGAGTGAGAGCAGGAACAACACAGGCTCACGATGAGGACATCCAACTCATGTTTTGTGCTTCTTCGTGTTCGAACTCTCTGACCTGTTCGACATTTACTGGAAAGTGTCGGAGAAAGCCCTGCCTGCTTTTCCTGCCGTCGAGCAAAAGAGGGAAAAATGTAACCAGAAGAATGTCATTTGTGCATGAAATTTGAAAATGATCTTTTCTTCTGCTTTCTTTTACATGCCCCCCCCCCCCCCAACATTATATTCATTGTCCCTTCTCTTTCCTTCTCTCCCACCTCCCTTACACCCTATCTCTTTATCCCTCATCCCTCCAGTCAGCCTCGTACCCCAGGAGAGTTACTAGCACTTTTCCGGTATCCACGTGACCCCTACACAGTGGAGCAGGCGCGTGCTGGGGAGATCTTTGAGCAGACTCTTCTGCTCATCCAGAACCACGTCAACCAGGGTCTCATGGTTGACACCAACGGCACCGGTGAGGCTGTTAACCAAATATACTGTACTGCTACTTAAAAGGTTCATCCAGGCTTCTGCAATTGTGTTATTCTGTCATACCTGATCACACCTCTCACTGTGTGTGTAAACTATAAACTTGGAAACGTAACTTATTTCCTTTTTTGGATTGTAGTTGCTTAAGATAGTTAGTGAGTTATTATCTGTTACATACTTAAAAATAAGTTCACAAAGAAGTTTGTTTCTTGCTTTGCTTCCTCACTAAATAATAATATTAATGTTGCATCTCCTTTAAGAAGGAGAGAGTCCTGTCCTTACAGGCATCCTGTGTCTGAAGTCTCTGCAGCTGATTTACTGCCACTTTCTGTCAGGGTGGAAACAGCCTTGGAGGTCCTATGGGAGTCTGCTCACTGGTTTACTGGTGTTGCAGGGTGGAGCCTTTGGCACACTGTTTCTGTTAATTACGCTGTACTCATAGCATGGGGAATAACCTCTGGAACAGCTTAATGTTTGGAGGAAATGATCATTTGAAAGTCTGACATCATCAAGACAAAATGGCTTTCATCTTGTTTTTTTGCGGACTCAAGTTGCTCCTGACAGTAGACGTGGAAATTACGAATCACTTTGCTGATTTGAATTGGTTCAGTTCAGCTCAAAGATTTTTACTCACTGACTATTTTGCAGTATGTTCTACTGTTTTCCTTAAACTGAGAGGTCACGTTACAGTTAAAAAGCATGTCAGTATGTGAACACATCACAGAAAGTGACTGCGTCATCATTCATATAGCCGGAAGTTTAGCGCTGATCCAGAGCTAAAGCTCAGAAATTCACTCAGAAATTCCATTTCAGTGCAAAACTATAGTGTACACATAGAAAGTCAGTCAGAAGGTTATTCATGGCTGAGTCATTAAATTATGACTGCTTCTGGTGCTTTCAATGTGAGTAAGGTTTAACTAGGAAGTAACTTACAATGCTTGACAGTATTCATTTCCACAGTCTTCAGACATACATGACGTGATCAAAATTTGAATTTTACCCATACACTCAAACCCAAACTGTGTCCTGTCATGGGGCTGTAATTACAAAATGACTTCAGTGATGAAAATTAAATTTAAGAGGAAACCTCAGATTATATATACAGCGGTAAAGACGCTCAATCACTTTTCAAACACAAACTTGTACTCAGATGATTTACATCATCTAGGCAGCGTTTACATCCGTACTGCTGTCGCTGGTTAAGATTTAAAGAGGCTGTAGGCTAGGAAAGCTACAGCTGATGGCCAGTTCAAGAAGTCTAATCCAATTACATCTCTGGGTTGCACTGAACTACATATAAATCAATGGACACACACACACACACACACACACACACACACATACACACACACTTGTACGCGTCATCCTAATACAGCTGTTGATGCATACACATTGCACATATTTATTGGTTGTCTGAGTAATATTAGTTTTGACAAAATGTACTTTTCCCACCACAACCCTTAAGCATAAGCGGGTACAGCTAACAGATGAATGGATGTCATTTTCTTGTATAAATATACGCAACATTCAAGTCCCACTGTGATTTCAGTAAGAAGCTCCCATCCAGTTTCCTAAGCAAAGTCTCATGCCAGTAACTCAATTCTCAAGCACTCTATGAATTACCATGTTATTGTGAGAAACACTTGGCTGTGGATAGGCCCTACATCTGTATGCCATTTTCTCTTAAGCATGACCCGAGGCGTAGAGACGTAATCACGGAGCAGTTGCCAAGGATCCCGTAAACATTTTTATTAGCCGTGTGTCACACCACTCGACACTTAACCTACAATCGCTGTCGAGCACAGGACAAATTTGAAGACGGTTTGTGCATTTGTATACAGATTGCCTTAATTATGCACGTGTGCAGGGAGACTATAGGTCGATTTGGATGTTTACATGTATAAACGTCTGTCTTTGTTTGCATTCGCATGTGCATTGAAAAATGTCTACAGGATCAAGGGAGAAAACTGAAGTTTGACTTTGGTGCATGAAAGTGCTCATTGTGATAGAGGTTTAAATGTAACAGCACAAAGGTCAAATTCACCGGCTGTGAACAAGTGTGCTTTATTGGGAGTGATATGTCATGTGTGGTGCTTTGGAAGTTTCTGAATCAAAGAACAAGAACAGATTTATAAAGAGAAATTGGAGGACTAATCGTATGTAAAAGAGTTGTAGGTTGTCAGACATTCAGGTGAAAGTTCTAGAGAGAAATGAGAGGTAGGAGAGCTCTGTGAAATACGATCAAAGACAGAGAGAGAGACTGTGTTTTCATTACTTATGCCAACAACCAAGTGCTCATTGTTGCGCTGGCCCCAAACCAAGCTAACCGAGAGAGTTCTGCCTGTCAGCAGAAACAAACGTGCTGTTTTTATTGTATTTCATCTGGGAGGGCAACGCCACAGTTTCCCCCGTTCTCCTTTTGAATTCACACACCAACAGTGTGTGTAAAGCGAGAGAATGTGGCAGGCTGGTTACAGGTGATGCCATTTAGACAGGAAGTCCCACCTTACCCGCATTGAGGTTGGCCGCACACACTTAACACTTGTTCTCATGCACAACCATAACACCACGTTGCTAACACATCGCAGAGACACACACGTACGCATTGATACGCTGCACATTGGAGCTTTTACAGAGGAGCTCTCACATATCAAAGCGAGTCAAGGCAGGCTAGTGAATTACTGCTACCTGTGCCCTCAGGACAGGACGTTCTTTCCACTCTCAGAGCCATGAGCAGTGAATGTGTCTATTCTAAAAATATTTCATACAACTATGTGAATCATATTTACAGACACTGGGTTACTGTTTATTCTAATTGACGGCTTGGTGATGTCGTACTTTACTTCAGATATTTTTAAACCTAACATGGATTTCCTTTCACAGATCTTAACCCTTTTAATACTTATCCAGACTCTTCATGATTTCTGTTGTTTCCCCACAGCATTTCGCTACAATGACCTCGTGTCCCCTCACTTTCTGGATGTGATTGCCAACCTGTCGGGCTGCACAGCTCACCGCCGCTTCAACAACTGCTCAGACATTTGCTTCCACCAGAAGTACCGCAGCCACGACGGGACCTGCAACAACCTGCAGCACCCCATGTGGGGCGCCTCGCTCACTGCCTTTGAGCGACTCCTGAAGTCAGTGTACGACAATGGCTTTAACCTGCCGAGAGGTGCTACTGAGCGGCTGCATAATGGATACAGGTTGCCTCTGCCAAGGTTGGTGTCGACCACCATGATTGGTACAGAGACCATCACTCCTGATGACCGCTATACTCACATGCTAATGCAGTGGGGTCAATTCCTAGACCACGACTTGGACTCAACAGTGGCCGCCCTGAGCCAGTCACGCTTCTCTGATGGCCAGCTGTGCACCCAGGTCTGCACCAATGATCCGCCATGCTTCCCAATCCAATTCCCAGCCAATGACCCACGGCAGCTGCGAAGTGGCGCCCGCTGCATGTTCTTTGTCCGATCCAGCCCCGTGTGCGGCAGCGGGATGACTTCTCTGCTCATGAACAGCGTATATCCAAGAGAGCAAATCAACCAGCTGACCTCTTACATCGATGCTTCGAACGTCTACGGCAGCTCACGTCATGAATCTGAGGAAATCCGCGATCTGGCCAGCCAAAGGGGGCTGCTCCGGCAGGGTATCATCCAGCGAACGGGGAAGCCACTTCTGCCATTTGCGACTGGACCACCCACTGAGTGCATGAGGGATGAAAATGAGAGTCCAATTCCATGTTTCTTAGCTGGAGATCACCGTGCCAATGAGCAGCTTGGTCTGACGGCCATGCACACCGTGTGGTTCAGAGAACACAACCGCATAGCTACAGAGCTACTGAGACTGAACCCCCACTGGGACGGGGACACCATCTACCATGAGGCCAGAAAGATAGTCGGGGCCCAGATGCAGCACATCACCTACAGCCACTGGTTGCCAAAGGTAACACCTGTCTGCTTCAATCTAATGTGCCTTTGTTAATGATGATGATGCACATTTTTTTAACCTTTGTTTCCATGGCAAAAACAAAAGAAAGGCATTCATTAATAGTAATACTATTGTAGCAGAAGAAAGACTGACATTTCTCTCATCTCATAGATCCTTGGTGAGGCAGGCATGAAGATGATGGGCCAATACACTGGTTATAACCCCAATATTAACGCCGGTATCCTCAACGCTTTCGCCACTGCTGCTTTCCGATTTGGGCACACCCTCATCAACCCGATACTCTACAGGTTGGACGAGGACTTCCAGCCCATCCACCAGGGACACATCTCTCTGCACCGGGCCTTCTTCTCCCCGTTCCGCATCGTGAATGAGGGCGGCATTGACCCACTCCTCCGTGGGCTCTTTGGCGTCGCTGGTAAAATGCGGGTTTCATCACAGCTGCTGAATACGGAGCTGACGGAGAGGTTGTTCTCCATGGCCCACGCTGTGGCTCTGGACCTAGCTGCCATGAACATACAGAGGGGAAGGGATCACGGCATACCGTCGTACAATGATTACAGGACATTCTGTAACCTGACCTCGGCTCAGACGTTTGATGACTTGAGGAATGAAATTAAGAACCCTAATGTGAGGGAGAAAATCCAGAGGTAATGATACACTGAAGTACACACTATTTATATTTAGAGTTTTCTATAACCTGGCTTGAGACCAGTATGCAGCAAATGGAACCAGGTAATCTGTGGGCTGTGAACGTTTTAAAGAAAACACAGTGAAGGTTCTTTAAATCATTTTGAGACTCTTGGTTTGACAGGAAACTTGTGCTACCTAATAATAATTCTGGATTGCAATATATTTACATAGTTTCGTGTCCCTGACTGTTTTTCCTGTGTGGCAGGCTGTACGGCACTCCTCTGAACATTGACCTGTTCCCTGCACTGATGTCTGAAGACCTGGTCCCAGGCAGTAGATTGGGGCCCACCCTCATGTGCTTGCTGGCAGTTCAGTTCAAACGCCTGCGGGATGGAGACAGGTACAGTCAGGTCTCGTTACATCTCACCTCACCATTCACAAACACATAGCCTCAAAGAAAAACAAAGAATGCCTCCATTTCATCCTGTCAGTCAATCGTACAGGCACACTTGGTTGTTTTTTTCTTCTTTTCCACAGAATGATATTTCATTATTTTCTCTTAAATATGTACAACAGAGGGGTATTTAAATTCATTTTCACTATCGGTCACTTCCCCTTCTTCTGTCTGTCTTGTTCAGGTTCTGGTATGAAAATCCAGGCGTGTTCACTCCTGCCCAGCTGACCCAGTTGAAGCAGGCCTCTCTAACTCGAGTGCTGTGCGACAACGGGGACAACATCACACGTATCCAGCAGGACGTCTTCAAAGTGGCAGAGTTCCCCCATGGCTACGGCAGCTGTGACGACATCCCTCAGATCGACCTGCGCATGTGGCAGGACTGCTGCGAGGGTAAGAGCGAGCGGAGTGATGGATGGGCCGCACATTTTTATAATTATCGTGTTTGTTCAGTTTGTTAAATAGTTGCTTTCATCATGTTGCTTCATGTTGTTCTTAAGTTTCAATATTTTGTTCGACCCCGTTTACATAAATTGGGACAGACAGTTTCAGAAATGACTTAATGGTAGAATCAAATTAGCTGCAAATATTAATCACAAGAATAAAATAAAAACATCTGCAGGCTCTGTCTTCCATATCCAGTGTTAGTGTGATTTATTCTGAAAACAGTTATGCACTGAACTATTTCCTCTTAGTCACATCTTTTGTCATCTTGATAAATCTTTAAAACCGCAAACATTTTTTCATCATGAAATAACAAAAAGTTTATCAGCACAAGAAGGTGCCTAGATATCTTTGGCAGACACTGGTCCAGTATCTGGGCTGTTTTGTAAAATTAACTGGTATTTTTGCAATATAGTGCCTCCAGTTTCAGAGTGTAATCCCACTGTGGTAAATATGGACAGCTGTACACGTGTATTTGTTCTGATTACATTACTTATGATCAAAAACTAGTTGACAACTTTGCTAACAGCCAAACATCAAGCAAGGTCAACAACAGCAGACATAGCAGCCAGCTAATATTACTTACTAGTCCAACAGCTCGGCGTCTGTCTTTCAGCCTTTTATTTCACCAAGCTCTCACCAACCACTAAAAGTCAGTCCAGATTTACTCTTGTCCAGCGGCTTCTTGCTTGCTCACTCTCTCCTTTTCTCTTCTTAGCTTCATCTGTCAATGTCCTCTTCAGTCTCTTCTCCTCTGTCATTATGTCCATAGAGGCTGCTGATCCCATTTACATTGCCCTTTTGCCCAGTTCCGGTTCTGGTCAAAACCAGTTTAGCTCCTGAACAACACTAACACTGCCCCAGTGCTCTGAGCTCACGGTCCATACAGCCCGGCTAACAAACTGAGCTAACATTAGCTAACAGCAGCTACAATTGGCAGCAGTTTACTGTAAATCACAGAGAGCTGAGGCGGAGCAGCTGGAGGACATCATAAGGAAAACTAGAAAACGTAATAGTTGGTGGTGTGTGACTTAAAGCATTATGCTTGCCATAAGCTTCAAGTTTTTTTCAAAGTACGAGGCGCAGAGTGGGAATGACAGAGACATCATTCACCTGATTACAAGCTGGTGTAGCACCAACATGACTTAAAATCTGTTATTTTATGATAAAGTTACACAATATTGCTCTAAAGCCAGTACAATATCCTCATATTTTGTTTCCCTTTGATAACATCTTCCTCAAGGCAGCCCGGCTTCACAGTATTCTTTTCTTCTATGCAACCATTCAGAACACCCCTTCTGGAAGCAACAAGGTTGTTCTTTGACTGCAGTTTACTTGACAGCCCTGCTGTCTTTACAGCTAATGTCAAATAGACATCACTCAGTGTAAATGTGACTTCACTCTGTGTGAGACTTGGAAGAAGAGGTGAAATGGGGAAAAATAAACATTGTTTCAGGCTTCAGCTCCTCATAATGAAAGGGAGGTTTGCCTGTAGATAAACTATGCCTGGGATCACTTGTCTGTGGCTTCAAGAAAAGCAAAACTTCCTTCTGTCAGATGTTGATTTTTGTTGTGTTGTGCCATTGCTACTCGGCTGGAACAACGTTTCAGTGAAATAGCAGACCTCCTCTTCCTGAACACTCATGACATACTCGCTAAGTGTGGGGGGATTTTTAAACATTCCACCCAGGGGTGGAGAAGATGGAGATAATGACTTAGACTATGATAGATGATGCAAGCAATTCATTTTTATCTATCGTTATCTACATAACAATAAACTTTGTTGTGGCTGTGGTGTGGCTCTATGTTTTTCAAAAAAAGCATACAGATCACGGCCATAGGCTCCATATTTATGAGCTTTAGACAGCAATGTTACCATTGACAATGAAATTCCACACAGCCACATTGCTGCTATCAGTAAAGAAATATATTCCTTCAGTTTTGGTGTATTTCTAAAAATTGATGTGACCACGAATTAAAGAGCTCATTCAAAAAATACATTGAATCATTAGATCACATTGGATTCAAGATGATGAATTCTTGTTTGATGCAGAAGCTTGACAAAAATGTTATCTTTACACTCTCTGTTACGAATTATTAACTAATCAAGTTAGCTGTGGTCTAAGTCTAGTTCAGGGTCATTTCAGCCTCTAAAAGTCATCAATTCATTGTCTTTGGAGAGCAAGCTAGGGTGTACAGGAAAAACGTTTTAATAAGTAACACATGGTGCCTCTTAATTATTCTCCTTTCATCCCAGATTCTGACCCCAGCGTTCACCCTTCCATGACAAAATGTACAGGGGAAGAGCTAGGCTAATAAACAGAGAATATCCTGCCAGAAACAAGACGGAGGAAGAGTAGGAGGAGGAGGCACTTTTTTTTTCTGTCAGTAAAGCTGAAGCCTGATTCACAGTTGTGTTTGGCTCAATTAAAAGAGAGTACACCGCTGAGAACTTAAATGTACGTGTGCGTGTGTGTGTAAGCGTGAAGCACAGCAGGGCATGAGCGTGCGTCTGTGTGCTCATGCACGTCTGTCAGCGTGAGAGAGGAAGTCTTGTTGTGTTTAGATAGTCTTTGTCTTTTTACAGACTGCTGTGTGGTAAATCAAAGGCAGCCTGAAGCTGAAGCAGTCCGCTTTAAACTTTTACTGATAAAGGTGAAGGCCACCTAACTGCAGGGCCTGACCCCATTCATCTGTCCTTTCTCAGCTTTATTATGGCCCGTCTGTTGATGGTCTGTGCTGATGCTGTGTGTACTGGGGCGTGAGCACCATTCTGTGTTTGTATGTGTCTTCTCTCCTCTTTGATGTGGGCACAGTGATTGCAGGGTGAGATTGAGGCATGGTAAGACAGTATGACTCAGTCTCAGATCAGCAGAAAGCAAAAAGAAAGTGGCATCAGTAGACATGGTTTCCTGTTGCACGCATGTGGTTGGTGGCTGCATTTATGCCATGCGCGTAAAGGGTAAAAATTTACCTTTTTCTCTTCACAAGCCGTTATTCTCGCTGTTTTATAATAACAAATCAGAAAATATGACTGAAAAGCAACGTGGCACAGCAATAATGGTGTTTTCTTGTCATCATCAGTGACTGTTAAATAAACCACAGTGTGTCGTCTTTTGCTTTGACCAACAGACTGCAGAACCAAGGGTCAGTTCAACGCCCTGTCATACCACTTTAGAGGACGCAGATCAGCTGACCACAGCTACAGAGAGGATAGACCTGCCAACAGCATCCAGGAGAGCAGGTAACACAGCATGACAAACACCGGGAATTCATGTTTATGTGTATATAGTCCATATAGTCTTAAGGTAGACCATAAATGTTTAGAAAGTTTTATGTTTGTACATTTGTCTTTGCAGCCCGGTGGAAGAAGGCGTAGAAAGTCTTGTAAATGTTACTGTGACCTCCAGAAAAAGCACTGAACCCTCAATCAACGACTTCCAGGACTTTGTCTCCGACATGCAGAAGACCATCACAAGTTTACGAAAGCAGGTGAGTGTTTGTACCTCCACCCACGCACTCAGAGATACTCATCTCTGTACATTTGCTGCCTTGACGGCTTCTCAGTGTCTGTAAACAGGTTTGTATGTGTGGAATAGGTGGGAGAATTTCACCAGCCCACACGTCGTGTCTGTCTGTCTGTCATGGTTGATGAATGACTGGTTTTCCTCTCTGCTGTTGATTTATCACGAAGATGAGACGTTAGAATAGTGTCATAGCTGCTGTTTCAGCATTCGCGCCATCGTTCTTCAGATCTTTATTATTCTTTATCAAAATAAAACAAAAAAGAAATGCACTGGCTCTTTGGTCACATTACAGGTCCAGCAGTTTCTGATTGATGTGCTACGTTAAGCTTTTTTTGACAGTCGGGAACTCTCTGGTCTTTTAAAGGTCCAGTGTGTAGAATTTAGTTGCATTTAGTGGTCCAATCACTGCATTGTAATCTCCTCACATCACCCTCACCTTCCTAATGTAAAGGAGAAACAACACTTTAAGGACCCTGTTTAGAGTCAGTATTTAGTTTGTCTGTTCTGGACTACTGTATAAATAAGGTGTTTCAACATGGCGGCCTCCATGAAAGGGGACCCTGTCCCACTGTAGATATAAAGGATATTTTTTAAGTGACAAACATAAAAAGATTCTTATTTTCAGGTGATTATACATGCATCAAAACATAGTTATGAATATTATATTCCATGTTTGCCTTATTCTGAAAATAGAGGCCCCAAATCTTACACACTGGACCTTTAACTGTTACTAAAATACAATTCTTCTCCTCTTTTTATCAGATCACCTCCTTATTTTTACACTTTAACTTAGCCTCCCATCCTTTCAAAGCTTACACCTCAATTTCTTTTCTGGAAACTTCAGTTAGTTGACAGTAAAAATCCATTAAGTGCTTGCTTCCTTTTACTTGTTACAGTTGTCTAACACTGAACTCATGACACTGATTTAAATTATAATAAATATCATTCAATCAAAGCTTTATTACAGACACACACTTGGTCCCTAGCACAATAGGCACAACAGTAATAAAACAGACAGATGCAAACATGGAAAACAAAAAACATCATCCATAACATCAGATATTTACATATAGGCTAAAACGCCAATGTTCCACAAACTAGAGAAAAACTTGACTGAACTTAGTTCGGCGTTCGTTAGTATTAAAATTAGACTGTTGCAATGACCTGTTCATATAACTGTACATAAGACTGTGAAGCACAGCAGAGAAGGTGGGCACGCTGACACTGACAAACATTTGGCTTGCACTGCTCCATCTTATCAGTTCCTGACCTGCTTTAACTTGAACCTGTCTTAGTGCTTCTTTCACTTATCATTCATTTATCTTTTTGTCTTTTATAATATGATAATGTCTGTTCTTTAGAGGCTGCAGGATTGCTGGGAAATGTGTTTTTGTTTAAATAATGTGATATGGCAGTGTCTTTGACTTGATACTATACATAACAGTATCAATATGTGTGTGTCAGTCTCACTGTAACCAGAAACAGAAACTGCTTCTGAGTAAATGCTGATGTCCTCGTGTCTTCACAGATTAAAAGACTTGAGACCCGTCTGAGCAAGACTGACTGCACTGATAGTGAGGGACGTGAGCGAACAGATGGAGAGCGGTGGAAAAAGGACTCCTGCACCACATGTGAATGCAGAGTATGTTCGACATATAAATCAACATGCAGCGGTTAATCCACTCATTTTTCACACACAAAAGCTGAGCATGTTTTAGTACCTCCATGTTTTTCTTTGAGGACACACTGTCCATCAGAACCTTTTCTGTCCATTTTCTCTCTGTCTGCCACTCTTACCTGTGTTTCACCCACTCCAGCACCTTTTGGCATCGCCCTCCTCCTGGCACCACAGTGCCTCTGTGCGCTGGCCACTTCTCTGCTTTTCATTCTTTATCTTTGACACTTTTCCAATGCCAACTGCTGGCAGAGGAAAGAGATGGCAGCTCCATGTCAAACCTGGCTCCCTCTGATCTTTTTCAGTCCTCTCTCCCTCCCACTTACCTTTTGTTGCCATCTTTCCCACCTAAAGTTAAATTTGCTCACCACATCTGATAACGCCCCTGTCAGTTTCTCTTTTGTGTTTCTCTCCTTCCCCCTAGCTTCCCCCAAAACTATCTCTTTCCACCTTCCACGCCTCCCTGTAATTGGAGAATTTTTGTAATAATTAAATTTGGCAGGCAGAAGCACAGTGAGGAGGACAGTTTGGGAAGGAACAGTTTGATTCGACACATCGTGTTGTTGCTCTAAAACAAAGCACTGTATTGTTCCGCTCAGCCTCGTCACCAGAGGCTTGTCATGGGCAAAATAGTTTCTGGTGTTAAACAAAAGCACAAGACGGTGCCTGAAAAATAACTGACCAGCTCATGATCACACATATTGGAATCATTCATTTCATATTCACATTGTTTACATCTGTAAAGTGTTTATGTTTCTTATTTAGACACATTTTATGAACATACATGTAGGTTTAATGATCAAACCCATGTCCCCCCACTGTGACATAAAGCATTTCATCATGCAGTCCAGTCTATTAAGGTAACTGACCTGTTGCCCCTTCTTTGCCCTCCCCCCCTGCAGGATGCCCAGGTGACGTGCTTTGTGGAGTCCTGTCCACCAGCCGAGTGCAAACGGCCCGTCAAGCTAAAAGGTGCCTGCTGCCCGGTGTGCCTTGAACAGGAAGGTGCTGAGAAGTGGCAAAAAGCAGACACCCGCCATGAGTAACCCTCAGGACACCCCCGACAAACACTCTCTAGTGGCTGAAAGTCATACACTCACACACAGACATCCAGAGAGAGGATGAGACTCATGAAGGTGTGCCTCGATAGACCCAATAGCCTCAGTTTTTGTTTTGTTTCATTTTGTATCCTTTTGCATTGATCAGGGGAGGGGGGTGATTTTTTTTTTTTTTTTTTTTCGGATTGTCGCCCCCTCCAGGGCCAGCAGCCTGAGGCTCGGTTTGAAAGTCTGCTGGCAACCAGCCGGCGATCACTAAATGGATTTATTTCTGAACCAATGGGTGGATGGATGAATGAATGGGTGGATTGTAAACAAGAGGGACAAACCTCCTCTTGCTCAGAGTCCACCGATGCTTCTGAAGTGTAACAAACAGCCACTGTGTTTGCTCTCCTGCGACTAACACTTGGTGACAAAACGCAGGCCCACTCGCCGTCGACAAGCAGGAAAGGGAAGTAGATTGAAAGGCGGCAGCCATTTTGTTGTCTCACAAAAGTTTCTCAGGTTAGAGATGCCGAAAACTGGTGCTATTTCCCCCCTTTTTTATTAATGAATTAATCACTAGATACGAACCTTCAAAGTATTGTCTTTTGTATGCAAAGCAACCTATATACACTCAGTATATGCCTTTTTATGATAAATCACAATTGAGAGGATGGTTTTATTCAAACTAAAAGAGGTCTTTTTATAAATAGATTTACTTCATCTTTTAATCCAAGGTGCTTTATATCATGTTATGAATATGTATTTTTTTTCTCCTCCCTTTTTTTTGTATAAAAATGCTTACATATGAAGATAATGTGAAGCCCTACGAAAATGTTTGTAATGCAAAAGAGATGTCTACTGATTACTGCTCCTCTATCCATGGACAACTTGTTGGTTAACTTACTTATTGTCTCTGCTGGCCTGTCCTGAACTTGAGTGAGGTGGAGCCGTGTAGCGCTCGCCATTGCAGGACACTCAAACCAGCTCTTGCACTGTCGTGCCCCTTTCCAAGTTTCATTTTGCTTTCAGAAAGCAGTGAAAGAATATCCATTTTTACCACTGTAATGTTGTGAACTTTGTCCCAGTATTTTCTCCAGTCTTGTAAAGCCAAATGTATGATTTAGTTACTTCTAAAATGACATAAATAGCACGTGTCTATCTATGAAACTATGTATGAATGTTGTAATGAGGTCAGGATTTAGCCTTTGGTACTGCTAGCTCTACCATAGCAGTATTTTCCTTCTGGCCTGCTCACAGACTTGTTTTATTCTTGTATAGTCTTTAGTCCACAGACTACACACAACTGAAGGACAGTCTCTGCAAATGTTGACTGTTCTTCTCTGCTGTTGTGGACCTGCACCTTTCTTTCTAGTACCAGTTTAGACAAGGACACACTCGCTTGCATTCCTTTTGTCAAGCATCCACTTTTCTCCTTTTTTTAAAAAAACTTTTTGCTCATGTGTACAGTGTTTGGATATTTCCCCCTGTGAGGGCCGTCTTCAGTGTTGATATAGTTTAGGAATGCTCACCCCGCTCATGTTTCTTTGCCATGTTAAAGATTTTGAGACCGGGGGTGACGTCTTTCAGCAGAGCATATGTGCAGCGCAGGCTTCTCTAGCCCTCTGACCCTCATTCCGCTGTAATGGAAGCCATATGAGAGGGGAAGCGAGGGTAATGTTTGGGGGAGGGGTGCTGATGATTGGGATACAGTGTCAATCAAAACAGGTCTCCACCATCTTGCTATTGTGAGACAGATGTATTCCACTGACTCCTGGTGTACACGTGTGAACAAGTTACTGTACAAAGACAAATGCCACTCATTGTACCCCCATGCACTGGCTCGCTTAGTATAACAAAAGTCACGTTTTTGTTTTCCTGTTTTGCTTTGCTCATAATTATGGTGAAGCGGCTGCAGCTGCAGTGTTCCTTTCCATTGTTTTCTTTATGTGGTAAGCAAGCATCTGTCACTGAACAGAAATAATACTCTCCGGAATGTTCCGTTCAGGATTTCAGAAGGATTACGGAGCTGGCAGTCGCACTGGTAAATTGGTATCATATCTTATGTTTAAATATACTGGACAGGTTTGTACATCAAACTGTGTGTTTACAGTACTCCATTACTTTCCTCCGACAACACCTGTACAGTATGTACACATCTTATTCATGTGCTCCACTGTGTGTATGTGTTAATCTGTCAAAGCACTGTGAGCTCTCTTCGTTACCGGTCTTCATAAACATTTATCTGTTGTATCAGTTGATTTTTATTTTCTATGTTTCATCATAGTTCCCGCTCTTTTTTTTTTTCATTTCCACTCACAAAAAAACTCCCAAGTATCAATGGAATGCACTGCTCCGCAAGACTGAACATGCTTTACCTACACTGTCCCTTAACCAGTGGTCAATGTGGATATTATAGTACCTATCATGACATTTGTATTGTAAGTTTGCCAAAGAATGGTTTGCACTGTAATGTATGCCTCTTGACAGTAATAAATAAATAAATAAGCCACATTTTGAATTACAGTCATACATGTTGGTGCCTGTTCTTTCTTAGCTCCTGTGCTTTGCAGCACTACTGTACAACAGATGAGATCAGCTATCACAGATGATGACAGATGGAGATTTTGACAACTTTTTGCACTGAACATGTAAAAACCTTCTTGGCTGTCTCAGTTTTAGTGTGCTCGTCATGGGCAGCAAGGTTAGGTAACAGTTCACTAATGCCTAAGGTAGACCAGGTATATGTCCACAACTATTGGCTGGATTGCAGTTGTAGTTTTGAACAGATTGTTCTGGTTCCCAGAGAATGAATCCTACTGACTTTGGCGATCCCCTGACCTTTTATAGCGCCATCATCAGGTCAAACAGATCTCTTATCACTGTGAATTACCTCAACGTAACCCAAAACGACTTTTTCCTCATGAGGTTAATGTCTCAACTATGATGGACTGCCATGAAATTTAGTATAGACATTAATGTTCCTCTCAGGGTGAATAGATCAGGTCAAAACTTGATGAATGATGACTGTACTTTGTACTTGGGACTAATTCGTAAATGTTGGCAAGGTGACAATGGTAAACATCACTGCAGTTTTGTAGTACTCAAGATTGCTCACTTTTTGAAGGTCTCAGTCTCAGGAACGAGACTCGGTCTTGTCTCGGTCTCAGACAACAAGGACTTAGGATTTAATTTCAAGACCAGTCAAGACCACATCACCAGTGTATCCATGTTATTCACTTAATAATGTTGTTACACCGTGCCTCACCACAGTTTTATGACTAACTGAAAATACTTTAACACTTTAAAAAGTTGTTCCACAGTCTGTAGTTATAGAGCAAACACTTTGCACAACCTTCACTGCTTTCCAAAAGATATGGCGAGCTACTTGTTAGCTGCATACTGTCAAGTCTTGGTCTTGACTCAGTCTCGACCCCTCAAAGTCTTGGTCTTGTCTCAGTCTTGATACACTCTGGTCTTGGTCTTGACTTGGTCTTGGTTTAGCTGGTCTTGACTACAACACTGCATTACTGTATAGGGACTAGGAATGTGACGTCATCAACAGCAAGCTATCCATTTTTGGAGGTTACCAACCGTGATCTATACACAATCAAAACAAAAAAACTTAATTGTAATTGTTACAGTGATGTAATGGTTAGCAAGAAGAAGGTTCCTGGTTCAAGTTCTGGTTTCTGGTTGTGATGTTTGCATGTTCTCTTTGTGTCTGCATGGTTTCCCTCCAGGTACTTTGGCTTCCTCTCACTGTCCAAACACATGCAGGTGTGAATGTGAGCTTGAATGGTTGTTTGTCTCTTTGTGTCAGGCCTGTGATGAACTGGCGACCTGTTCGTGGTGTTTTCCCCCCGCCTCTCACCCAATGTAGGCTGAGCTCGGCTCCACTGCCCCCTGCAACCTTGATAAAGACAAGCAGTTATGGAAAATGGATGGATGGATTTGTCACTCTTTCCCACCATAGAAACTAAACGAGGGAGGGAATTTTAGTGTTAGCGACAGGTAGTTCACTCCTGAATTTGGGGATAATGTTTGCATTTATTGGTAATGTCAACATTATTTTACTGATCAAGGGACTTGATCATAGTGAATCATAGTGAATGTTACGCTGAATATCCTGAATGTCAGGATACAAAATTAGCACCAGCCATCAGCCAAATGCTGTAAAATATGTACGTGGCATGTACGTTATACATTTATGATGATGAGATAACGACAGCTACATACGCTATTCTTCAAAAATAGCAGCGCCGCGCCCTGTATCACCATGTTAGCATTGTTACTGTGAGCACGTCCTCATTCTGACATTAGCATTTAGCTCAAAGCACCACGCCTCACAGAGCTGCTAACTAGACTGTACTCTTGTTGCTCCATCACAACAGATGCCTAAAAAGTTTTGATTAGTCGACAACATTTTAGCTCTGAACTACAGCATGCAGAGGATCATTAACCACTTTAGCAAGTTGTTCTCCTTTGTATGGATCTCTGATGTTAGCCAGGTTTTGACATGACAGACAACACTATCTTAAGTGTGTCCAAACAAAAAGCAGCTGTGAAGTGTTTGGAGGAAATGTTTGCAAGGTGAGTAATATTAGAGGCCTGAGAACTGTTTGTCACGTGTGTTGTCTGGCACACAGACCCACGTACAGTTTTTTGCCTGTGATTTGTGACAAATGACGTCTGCTCTGGACTTTGTTTCTTTCACATAAAGCACCGTTGCTTGTGTGTTGATCAGCACCGACTCAAAAACGTTGGCGTATTACAAGCTTTCCCCCCTTTATCTCTGCTTCCACCCATCTCCATCCCCTTACTTTGTGTCCTCCTCCACGTCCCTCCCTTCGTCCTTTATACTTCTCCCCGTAGACTCAGCACTGGCAGCTGGGGCAGTGAGTGGACCGAGGCTCTGGAAAGAAAACTGGACCAGGAAATGAGGTTTCCAGTGGCTGCACAGATAAAAGCACCTTTATCTTCTAGCCAGGCAGGAAAAGACATTATCACCCTGACAACAAGGGACATACCTTACTTAGAGTAATAGGTCTATTCAAACATGAATACACACACGTACACACACACACACGCACTTCCTCTGAGTTGTTCCTATCTGCTGCAGAGTTTCCCTTCCCTTTACCGACAACAACCAAAGGTCCAGACTGTTGTTTGAATGAAGTCTCCTTGGAAAGAGTTGGACAATCTGATTATCTAAGGATAATGTAGATGTCTGAAGCCTGATGTTGGCAATACAAGACACACAAACTGCCCATCAAAAAACTACTTATCAGAGCACAAAATCTGACTGGATGACTTGATCTGAATCTCCATCCAGTACTTTTCAGATCTTGAAGCAGACTACAAGAAAAGAAGCAGACGAGTGTGGCTTTCAGGGTTTTGGACAGGACACAAGCCTGCAGCTGCACAAGCCTGGCTACCCAGCAAGCCTCTCACTTCCCACTCATCACGTACTGGAATTTCATTTAGGCAATTGGCTCTCCGTGTTGCACCTCTCACTCGCCAAGGTGGGGAATTCTTTCCCCTTGCTAATGGAACGTCATTCTCATTTCCAGAGCGAGGCGGATGAAAGAGAGAGAAGTGGCGTCCCGCTGGGGGAAAATAGGTTTTGCATCCCAGGACTCAAAGGACTGCAGCGATGGCTTTGTCACCCCCAGTGGGTGGGAAATGTCATGAGATGGCTTCCCACTAGTGTTTTTGGCTCCGACACACAAGCCTACTGGGTTTAGGTGTTTGCATAGGCGGTTACGGTATTAGTAAAACAGTTTGGGAAGGCGACTGTCTCACCTGCTATGGAGCTTCTTGGTGTCTTTTAGCACATTGTTTTGGTTTTCTCCTAACTCTGCTCACGTCTGATCACTTTTCCAGCCAGCAGCAAATGGCAGAGAGACAAAGTCAACAGCTGCCTGGTCAATATCTAGTCAGCGAAGACCAAAACAGAGTTAAATAGAGAGTGAATGTTGGAATTACTTTTTTGAAGTGGACAGAAACACGGCTCCAAATGAATGCTAATGTTGCTCTGTGTCTGCTGGATGTCTAAGCAGAAAATCGTTAGCCAACAGCCAAGTTTGACAGAACACATTTAATACATTTTTAGCTTGTTGCATTTTCCCCCAGTGACCCAAAAAATGTATTCACACACCTCTAGTTGTCATGCTCAGGAAAAGTGACGGTTTAACTGGTCTCACAAAAGACAGCACAATGTGACATGATAGATACATCCTATCACAGCCGTCCAAAGGTTACATTTCATAAAGACGTGAACACCCAGATATTTGTAAAAGGAAAACCTGCTGATGTTGGATAAGGCTGGAGTGACTGTTCCTGCCAGCTAACCTTTGAACCACATCTTTGTAGGTCTCCTGTGTGCCATCCAACAAGAGCATGCTGTATTTGAGTTTGAGGTTCTGATTTGAAAATATGTCAGACAATTGTTGTTTAACATACCAAGATGTGAGGTCATTTAAAACTTTCTTCTTTGTGACTGGTGTTATATATACTTAAGTCAGTCAGATGCTCTAATTGTTCGAAGTTGCGTTAACTGATGGTGAACCTGATCAACCCTGACAGTAATTTAAGAACGTGTATTGTCTAACTTTTTCTAGGACAGTGACAAGAAAATGTATGCATGCTCAGTGGAAAAGTCATGCTCATCAAACCTGGCAAAGAACTTGTTGGCCTCATTTGCAGTAATTACCCCCTCAGGAGGCCCCTCTTTGGTGGTACTACAGTCAGTGAGCTTCAGACTTCCCTAGACAGCCTAGCTGTTGTTTTCCTGAACATTGACCTCTGTTTTCTCTGCATATTCTCTCTTTAGCTGTCTGGAAAGCACTTTTCATTTCTCTCTGTGCAGATTTGAGCATAAGCCTGTCAAGACCGGCTGCCTTATTTGCCCCTGATGGTAAATGCTGTATTTTTTTAGATGTTAATAGCAGTTCCATTCCAACATTCCTTGAAACCCATAGAGACACATTTACATGTTATCACAGTACCGACATGTATGATTTAGTTGTAACAGGCTGCCCATGGATAAGTATGTGGTATATTTAACACTTCAAGCTGTGGTTGGCCCCAGGGGAGAGTAGAGAGTGAAACATGAAGCTGTTCTTGATATTAAACTTAAAGCAACATTGCGCCCCCAGTTTCAAAGTGCAGTACCACTGTGGCAAACAGAAGAAACCAAGCTCGACCTTTTATTTCAGGTGGCTCTTGCCAACAACTAAAAGTTAGTCCCAGATTTACTCTTGTCTAGCCGTGTCTTGCTCAGTCACTCCTTCCTTTTCTCTTCTTAGTTTCCTCCATCAACGTCCTCTTCAGTCTTTTTGCCTCTGCCATTTTATCCGTAGATTAAATTGCCTACTTGCCCAGCTCTGGTTCTGATACAACACCGGCTCTACTCCACATCAGCATACGCCCGCACCCTGGGCCTGAAAACCTCCTCCTCTCGTTGGTACAAAATGCCTGAGGTACAAACACTAACACTCCCGTGTGCTCTGATCTCACAGTCTGGGCTGCCCAGCTAACAAACTGAGTTAACAGAAGCTAACAGCAGCTACAGTCAGCAGCAGTTTACTTTACTGTCCACCAGGAAACTCTCTAAATCACAGAGAGATTCGGCTTCATCGAAATTAATGAAATAGTTGGTGGTGTTTGACTTAGTGCCATAAAGCATTATGTACTTTACGTACTACCCAAAGTCACATCAGATGTATTTTATGGTAGAAAAGATACACAATATTGCTTTAAACATGTCAATAATTCAATAGTTTATCTTGATTTTTGTGAAGAAAAGAATGTAAGACAGTGTGCTGTGAGTAGCTGGGCAGCACATTAGTTTCATGCTTTGCACTGGAACTATGTTAACTTGCATCATCACTAACGATAAAATAAATTCAAATTCAGTCCGAGACAGTGTGTTTGTAGCCATGACGACATTTGCTGAGGGAGAGATGAATACAACCAAAACAATAAAAAGGGAACTGATACTGGACCGGATCAAAAGTCCAAATCCTTCACCTCAGCCCTGCCAATTTCTGTTTTATTAGCCACTAAACAAAGTATGTACATTTCTAACTATTTCTCATTTTGTTATTGCATTTATTGAAGCCTCCCCACACACTGTTCTGTGATTATTATATTATATTTTTATTCTCCTGCTTATATCAGACAGTCTGACTCAATTGTGGCCTTTGAATTCAAACTTATGACTCATGTTTTGGCCTTAACCTTCAGTTAGCTGCTTATTTTTTGGATGACCTTGTACATGTTAACATCATCCTACTGGCAGGTTGGTTCTATTTAATCTATTAAGCCTAGTACATACAGTCCACGTTTGTCCTTCTGATGTGATGTGAATACTGTTAATTTCCTAAAAACAGCATCTCTCTGTCTGTTTGTGCCCCACAAACACAGCTGCCTCTGTCTCTCTCTTCTCCCTCCCTCTTTTTCTCCCTACCCTCTCCTCCTTGTCCTCTCTTTTCACTCAGGAGTCTCTGTGCTATACCATCGGCAGAGCTGGGACCTCTTACTTCCTCTGCAGATGTTTACGATAAGAAGTATAAGATAATTGCACAGTTTAAAGACATGAATATAATTGCACAGCGTAGTATGATTTACATGAAATGAATATAAGTGTATGTAAGTGTAGAGAGTTATATGTAAATATGTTCCTGTGTGATTGGTGTACTGGAGTTTTGCCTCTTGGGCTTTCTGTCTTCTTCCAGGTTTCTAGAGTATAGTGAAGAGGAGGTCATGTGGTCCTATGTGTTTGGTGACACCTAAGGTCTTCCTGGATCCATATTTCACATATGTTCACAGGCTATTTATTATTCTGTCATTCTGCTTGTCCATACTGTCATTTTACAAAATTGCATCTATTGCATGTCTCTTTGTCCTGGAAGAGGGATCCTTCCTCTGTTGTTCATTCAGAGGATTCTTCAATGTTTTTCCTGTTTTCCTGTTTTTTCGGGTATAATTTCCTTATCTGAATAAAGGGTCCAAGATTAGAGGGCGTCTTTGCAGTACACATTGTAAAGCCCCTTGGGATAAATTTGTGATACTGGGCTATAAATAAAATCGACAAGTTTCAGAATTGCGCACACACAAGTGTGAATTCTACCAGTGGGATGAAAACATGTTGGCAAGAATCAGCATTTTGGATTATATGATTATATGTAATGTGAAATGGGTCACTCAACTAAGTGTGTTTTCTCTGCTTATGGAGCTTCTCAGTGTCTTTTAGCGCATTGTTGGTTTCTCTGTTCTATTATTTATTATGAAGTCCTCCATTCTGAGTTAATCAGGAACTCGTAGTTTTGTGTACTGTGTTCTAAAGTATGACAAACGAAAGCTTGATAGTCCCATTGTACACTAACTGCCTGACAGCCAAATGGCAGCCAGCTTCAGCAACTAGCTGGTGAGCATACTGTAATGGAGCATTTAGCTGCAAAAGAACCATATATTTCCCACAGGAGATGGTAGAGACCAAAAACAGAGCTAAAAGAGCGTGACTACTGGACATTCATCTTGTTCTGCTGTCCCCAAGAGAACAAAAAAGATCATTTCTATCATTTCTGACTTCCTTATAGATGTACACATCTACATTCAGCGACAGTATCTGCTTTTACTAATGGTTTAGCCATTAATGGTATAAAGTTTATGTATAGTAGTAGACTCGTGTGTGTATGTGTGTGTAAATAAATCGTAGACTTCCACGCCCGTGTTCCTGTTTCCTCATTATTCCCTGATGTCATTCTCAGCTTTTGTTGTTTCCAACTCCCAAAGTTTAAGTTACGCTAATTTGATTTACGGCTGTAACTCAGCGCCAAATAGAGTGATACATTTGACCCCTCTCCCTCTGGGGGAGGACTCTCTCCCCCGTATGAAAATACTAAACTCCTTTCCCAGGTCTATTAACTGTAATTGCCAAAACAGAATGGATCCTGTCACTAAAATATATACAAAACAGGCCAGCAGATAAGCAGATCTCTTTAATGTCATCCAGAATAGATAGAATCAGGTCAAATATGTGTCTGTGTGTGAGAGCTGGCCAGTGGAGAAGAACATACAGATCCTAAGAAGTAATTGTTGCTGATAGAAAGCCAAGCTAATCTCATGTGAGTGCTGGCAGATGACTGACTGGCAGATGGGATGACTCAGTGCGTGACTGACTCACTGGTTGATTTGCCTGCATTCCTCAGTGGACACCAGCGGGGTACAGTCTGACCCAGCGTGATAATCCCCTTGCTGCCAGGACCCCTAATCAGTTCTCCTCTAGACCTGAAATGGGCTAGCTAATGGGGAAGCCAACCTGACACACTGAAGGAATGTATGTTCACACGCACACCGCGGCACCAAAAAGAGCTATCTGTCTGCAAAATATCCATATCTTCCAGAATGAAAGATGTCCTAGTCAAAGATAAAGAGGCGTTTTCTTCCCTGAGGTTGGGAAATTTTAGTTACCAAGAACAACAGAAGAGGTTTGGACACACGAAGGTTTTTATCAGGGGAATTCACCAAATGTGACACATCTCTGAGCAAGGGTGAGCCAAAAAATTCCAGGGGAACTCCTTTCTGTTGTGATATTCAAAATATAAAATCAAATCTTTAAGGACTGCTGTGTGCTCCTGTTGCATGTGTGTGGCTGTAGTAACTAATATCTTTGACCGCGATGCTCACACAAAATATACGGCTAAGTATTTCAGGACATCCTGTCATTACACAGATATACTGTCTCATCCTGTGGGATTAATCACTAAACATGATCTTCAGTTACAGTATTTTGAGGACGACACAAAGTTTAGAAGCATAACATGGACATAAAATCCCAAACCAGTTGGAATAGATAGAAGAAAAGAGAGTAAAACCGCAACCAACTAAGAGGACTCGCTAATGCCGCAACGAGAACGAGATCCCTCACTGGCTTCCCGTCCACAAACTCAGCTAAACACTGGAAATTGAAGCTCAGGTCTCTGCACTGGTGGCTGAGGACGTTATCCCTGCCCCACCACAGAGCCGTAAACATTTTTTTTTTTTTTATAAGGATGCTATGCTACAGAGAGAGAGAGATCAATCAGATTATGTTACTCATAAAAGAATATAACCCCTCTTATTAGTGAGCTTTGAGGTTCAGTCATGTTGGCGCGTCGAAAATTTGGCAAGTCAAAATTACTATGAAATTTAAATCTTTACATTTAACCGCAGAAGAAATGAAAGTCAAACTCTTCTATTTCCAAATGGATCACTGGATCATGTACCAAACCACAGCAAATAAACCAAGAGACATTCAATGGACCTCAAAGATATGGACTTTGCCGATGGTCCATCTATCTTTGCCACCAGCTACCACAATATTCAAGAAAAGACAGACAAGCTTGACATATTTGCCGAGCAAATAGGTCTCAACATGAACCTCAAACAGCCAACCTCTTCCACTGAAACTTATTCAATTATTTAAGCAGCCTTGTCAGCAAGGACAGACGGACATCAAGGCACGATTGCAGAAAGTTCATACTGTGTTTTCCCAACTCTGCAACATCTGGAAGTCTAAGCAACGCAGCGTGAAAACAAAGGACGTTTTATGAAGCTGATTTGTGGGTGAGGACGCGGACAGGCCCCTGCTCTTAAGCAGAAGCATAACATCGCAGTCACCTCCTGCTGTGAAGATATTGTGGAAATACAAATGAGAGCAGTTTGCTATGACTAAAGCCTTGAATGCCATACCATTGGAAAATGAAGCTTGTTAAGGCCTGGGGAGTCACACTCTGCCAATAAGGAAAACAGACAGGATGTCACTGCCGGGCAGTGGTTGACAAATGAACTGTCTAACTGTGCCTGCAAAAGGCAAGTCCAGTTATGCTCTATTCCAGGTTTCACAGGTTATTGCTCTTTAAGCCTTGTTCCCAATTAAACTGTTAAGTGGTTTATTACGTGTCCTATGTAGCACAGCTCCTCAGACCATACTAATGTAGTTCCCATTCCATTGACTTTCCCATTAACAGTCCACCGGGAGCGATAACCTCAAGTACGCACATAATATTCATGAGCGAAAATGTGCTTGACTCTCAAATTTCCTCATTGCTGTCATATCTGAATATGTATAAAGCACATTTGTTGCATTTCCAACGAGGTTTATCCAAAATTAGCAAATAAGTAATGCACTTAAGCCTAGCATTATTATCTTTTGATGAAAAACATTCCTCACTGATGTTTCTAGTCGTCAGAACTGAGGTCGGGAGTCTGGACAAGTCACATAGTTAGACTATAGGCCATTGTTCAACAAACAAAAGGTGCTCACAAGGAACGCACACAGAGAGATGAACAAACACACATTTAGCGTGGTAATCCCTGCCCGACTGAATTACTAAGTATGAAGGCAGTATACCACTCTGCTACAATAAAACCCTTCAACAGCAATGACTCTTGGGAGAATGACTCACACACTAATTGTGGTATAGGAGACGAAGTAGTGACTTCATTATCAAACACCAGATGTTTAGATGCATATACTGAAATGTGGTTAAAAAATACCCCTCATGGAAGGCGTCAAGGATCCACTTTGAGTAAATTTATCCTCAAAGGAGAACCCCTCTTAGTCAGTGAGGCGCCAAAGATGGTGCTGCCTTGTTATGGCATGTCCATAATGTGTGAAAGTGACATAGGGTATCTGGAATGAGCCTGAGGCTAAAGGGTCTCTAAATCATCACAATAAAATGGTATTTTACAAGGTGTCACTCCTCTAAAGATAAAGGGATGGCCATATATCACCTGATGCCATAATTCCTGACCAGAGGTGATGACTGGTTCAAATCATGTGAGAAAAGTGAATGAACAGCACTGTCATGTGCCTCAAAACTACCTCCAAGGTGACTTTGAGCAAGGCACTTTAACACCTTTAACAGTGCCCCCATTTCTAAAAGATGTTTGGCATTCTTTGGCTGTAGTGAAGCTGCACTAATTAGTATTTTAATATTATCAAAGAATGAAAGTACGTGACAAACCCACAGAGAATTATTATCCAGCTCTGCAGTTCCCATAGAGCATTTTAGTGTCTTTCAGCAAATTGTTTTGTTTTTATGGCCTACCATTTCATCAACTCTGTTTCCAGCCACAGCAGGCAGACAACCTGCACAGCACCAAGTGGCAGATAAATAAAGTCAGCAACAAGCTGATGAACATAGCGGAGCAAGATATTTTTCTCAGAGGTTGGTGGAGACCAAAACAGAGGTAGATGAATATTGGACTTAGCAAGCCGGAGAACCAGATACACTAAAGGTTTTTTATACCTTCATAGTGGTTCATAGGTGAGGGGTTATGCTTATAAGCATGACTTCAGTGTGTCACCAAGCTGTGATTTAAAAAATCCTGAACACAAAACAGGTAGAAAACAGTTTAATGCTCAAACTCCACAAGCATTTATTTTCAAACATGTATGTGTTTTGAAAGAAGTTTCCTTTACACAGACTTTAGAGTTATTAATTTCACCAGTGCTATGATATGTCAAACGTCATGTCATGAAAAGGGGCTTGTTTAATGTTTTTACTGTTACGGTTCAATGCTATTCAGTTTTGACTACGCTGTCCAAAAAGGAAAAAGAAGAAACAAAGGGATGTGGGGAAAATGTTATAATTTAATAATATAAAAATATAGAAGCAGATTACACTTTTAATGTTATTTATTTTATTATTATAATTATCTGTGTTTAAAAAAAAAAAAAAAAAAAAAAAAAAAAAAGAAGAATATATCTCTGGTTCAAAGAAGCACCCCTGAGTAATTTTTTATTTTATTTTATTTTTTTTTTTGTTGGGGGGGCACCACAAAGGGATTACGCTTAGGGCACCAAATTGGCTAGCAGTGGCCCTGGTTGTTAGCACAGCAAAGAGCAAGGTACAGTGGGGTGCATATTACAACATTAAATAATTAAACAATTATGATCAGTATTGCAGTGCACTATATGTAACAGCCTACATAATACAGTTACAGCTAAAGCCTCTTTAACACAATAAAAATCACATTAAAATCAAACAAATGATTCAGATTGAAAACTCTTGAATCAGAATCTTTGGAACAGTAATATTGTTTAATTTCTCATACAGGTTCCAGCATGAGACACTGATGTTTACTATCAAATATTTGATAGTAAACATCAGTGTCTCATTCTAAATGACTGTTAACATTAGCTAGCTCAACTTAATGGTGATACAAACAGCTCTACCAAAACATCTGTAACAGCCACCTTTTTTCTCTGGTAAGTGCTTTTCCTCACTTTGTCATGTCATGGTGTGTTTTCTTGCTCTGATGAGCTCATTTTACTTCAAACTTCTGCATCAGGCTAGCTGTCTTACAGTAGTCCGAAAATCACTTCACGTGACTTGCCTAGCACCTAGGACATTTTCCCTGCTCACTTTACATCTTTTAAACTGCTAATGCTTGTTAGCTAAAGTCATTTCTACACTACCAGTCAGTTAACTAGCTAACTCACAGTTAAAATTAACATGAACAGTGTTTCAAATTGGATAATTATTTGACCTCTGCTGCCAGTTATTGTTGTGTATCGCCCATGGTGTAGCTAGCAGCCAACAGGCTAGCTTACAGTAGCCCTAAAATCACTTAGCACTCTCCTAGCACTTAGCTGAACTAGCAAGCTAGCTAGCCAGTACTGGGACATTTTCCCGATCACTTTAAAGGTCCAGTTTGTGAGATTTATGTTGATATATTTACAGAATACAAACAGTGTAACACTCATATTTTCATTCAGCATTCAATGCCTGACTTTTACATGTAATTAAGTATTTTTATAGTGCAGCATTGTTATGTTTGCTTGAGTAAAGGATCTGATAAGGTATAAATAAATGAACATATTTGTGTGAAGGGATTATCCACAGCCTGTATTATTATGTTGTACAGCATACTGTTATTGTGTGGCTCATTTTCTTGCTCCGCTCTCTCACCTCTTTCTTTGTGACCTCCCTCCAGACTGTCTTGCACTTGAACCTCATCACGTCTAATTTTAAGGGAGAGGAAGAGCAACAGGCAGACATGGTTCACAACCCAAACTCTGTCCCCAGGGACAGGGAATATTTGCCGTACCCAGCCGTGGCCCCCATGGTGTTCTTTGGCTTAAAACAGACCACAAGACCCCGTAACTGGTGTCTGAAGGTTGCCTGCAGCTTATATCCTTAATCATTGCTGGAAGTCTATCATTGTCTGACGCCTGGTAAGACATAAGTCATAATTGACCAGGTCAAGGATTTCATGCTTGTGGTGTGGTCTCATTGTGTCTGCCTTAGAGAGATTTAAACTGTGCTCTCGACCCAGTGTTGGCTTAATCCACCCAAATTCATTCAACTAGAAACACTCTGATTAACTTTGTGAAGGATCTACGATTAATTGAATTTTGGAGAACCAAACAAAAAGGAATATTCTTGTTATTCAAGCTCATATAAAACTCACTGATTACTTTAATTTCTATGGAACTGCTGTTCAAGCCAAAAACTGCTGCTACAACAGTATACTGTAGTAATTAGCGATCATGTAACAGTATCTCTGGAGATCTTAGCCTGATAAAACATTGTATGAATTTGGCCATTATTAGTCCAATTTGGTGCTTCTATCATACAATCCTCGATCCTCTGTTGACGATTCATTTGATGGCGTATGATGTTTTGACTTAACGTCTTCCTTCACGTGGTTGGATTACGCATCCAGACTGATGGCGCTGCTCAGCTGTGTGATTGTGTGCACGTACAAGCCCTACGAAGAGACCTCAAACCTACTTACGGTTAGTGTGATCTGCACTCGGTACATGCACATTTATTGTGTGATGAACACAAAGTGTGACATTCTCTCCATGAAAACACGAGTTACACACTTTCTGCTTACATTGTTTCTGCTGTGTGTTTAACTGCATTTCTTCATGGTGCCTGTCCAGATTTTGGAGCGTCTAACATTCAGCTTCTTTATGGTGGAGATGCTCATAAAGATGGTGGCCCTGGGAGTCTTTGGCTGTCGAGGAAGTTACCTTAGCGACAACTGGAACAAGTTTGACGTCTTCATCAACTCTGTGAAGTTAGTATCCCACAGCAGCCCAACCTTACAAAACATCCTAATGTAACATGAAGTATTAGATTGTGTGCACATTTCCAATTGAAAAATGAAAGAACACAAAATAAAATCACCTGTTTCTGTCCCTTCAGTGCGGTAGATTATTTCCTGGCTTTCCTCGGCATCAACTGGCAGATCTCTAAACCGCTGGAGCCGATGCGGCTGATTGGCAGAATACCGAGTAAGTCGACAGGATTTGGTGAGAAAGATGCTCGAGAGAGAGAATTCAGAGCAAAAAGTTCAAACTTTTAAATTTCAAAAAGAATTTGAGCATAATTTAAATTCTTGCTCCAACTAATGATTTGTAACTGATGAATTGTTTTAGTTTAGACAAAATGTTGAATCTTAATGAAGAAAGTATTTGAATTTGTTCCCTTTATCCATCAAGATGGACACTTACTCATATTATTCAGTATAAACACTCAATAACCTCTACAGTATTATTTCTGTATAACAGAACGCTGCTGTCAGTAACTATTACTACGGGTAATAGTCTCTGGAGGACTGCAGCAGTCACAAGAAAATCATCTTAAAATCGACAAGATAAATTAGACACAAAATATTGATTTCTTCAGTAATAAGACGTGTAATAAGCGGGATAATGTGGGTCGTTATTGCAAAATAAACCCTGACATCATGATGCAGGACATCCTGCTTATCCACCTGACATTTTTATTTTTGTTGTACTTCCATCCCAATTTTGTTGTTTTCTGTTTGCTGCTGTAAGTGGAGCACATTTCTTTTTTTAGTATGTGCCTTTATTTTATATTATTCCTCTAGAAGAATCATCTTTACCCCCTCACCTGTCTGGTTTTCCTTTAGTCGTCTTCCTTTTATGGGATTCTGTGCAACATCCTTAAGGAGGTCCCTTAGCAAAGGAGAAATGAAGCTAAAAGCATCTTATGCTTCATGAGGAAATTTAAGGTGTTTAGTGTGACTGGTCCCTGGAGTCTTGTTGTTGATACATGAGCTTCAAGGTTTCAGGACATATAGTGCATACAGTGGAGAAAAACTCCACGGACACCCTGTTTGTAACACTGCAAATATAGAAATACTGCAGTATTTTCATGGGTAGGTCATAGGCTGATTGTGTGATCTGAACTCTGACGGCATCCTTTTGTTTTGATCTGTGTAGGCATGCGAGCATTGGTGAAAGTCCTCATAGACATGACGCCTATGCTCATAAATGTTTTCATCCTCTACATCTTCATCATCAACGTCTTTGCCGTTGTGGGAGTCCAGCTGTGGGCGGGGCAGCTGCGCAATCGCTGCTTCCTGGGAGAGGACATTATCGGGTAAGGAAACTGCTCGCTGTGCTCTTCCACTGTTTGCATCTTCTTCCTTTTATAGAGTTACTAAGAGTTGCTGAAATGACCTCCAGATACGCTTACAGTCCAAAATAAGAGGAACAAATTTTTGAAGTCAGAACCAGCAAATGCATTTTTCCTGTCAACAGAAAGCAACAGAAACAAAACACACAGCTTTGTTGTTTGTAGAGCTATGGATGCAGTCCTGATCAAAGTCTCTGGAGGAACACAGTGGACACAATAAAGTCATTTTTAAGATAGATAGATAGATAGATAGATAGATAGATAGATAGATAGTTTAAATTCGGAAATTCAAGCATCCAGTAGCAGCATAAGACACAGTAAACACACAGTAAGCATGCATTAAGATGAGCCTATACTACAGTAAACATACGTTAAAGTTAACCTATGAGCTGAATCTGCATTTACATTAAACCTGTGCTAAGAAGTTAAATATGTGCATAGTGATTTGACATGTGCAAAGAAGAAATTAAACATGTGCGGAGAAATTAAACCTTTACAAATAGAAAATTATATAAAAGTAACGTTTTTCTATATGTATATAAAAATAAGAAATAGACCCACAAACAGAGATAAAAACCTGTATACTATATACAACTAACTGAGACAGTAGACACTGAATGAAGATTTAGCAGAGTGAGTGACAATAACAGAGTGTCCAGTAGTCAGTGCAACAGAGAATCACATCAGAGTTTTTATCAGTGGTTTATTGTCCTTTGTGTCCTGGCTGCCATCACTGAGAGCTGCAGTCTGATGTTCAGGGGAACCAAAGAGTTTTTGAGTCTGTTGGTGGAGCAGGATTGGGACAGCAGTCTTCCACTGAACACACCCCTCTGCCTCTTGACTAGAGTCCTTCTCTGGACAAACAACTGACAAAAGAATATTTATTTCTTCAACGAGTAGCTGCGTAATAACAATAGTACTGTGTAATAAGCAGGGTGATGTACAGTGAGCTGCTCATTGCTGCAGAATGAACCCTGTCGGCGTGAACCGTGACACAAATTAATCATCATTTTTAGTTGATCAATTCCAGTCCATATTGTTATGGAATTTTCTATCCTTAGGTTACACGAGGTCACGTGTGGGCCTTGAGGTCCTCAGCAGTATTAGTTGTTTGGCTTTGATTGGGAACAGGAGGTGCCAGTCTATCTCAACACTGTGGTGGCCAGGGTCGAAGAGACCTATTGCTGCCTTCATAGACATAATAGATAGCTGGCTGTTGACGTTCCAATCTGCGTAAACAGACATCTGTGTCTCCAGACTAGAATATGTTGACAATAATACCTCCATGGGTAAAGACATTCTCTTTGGCTAATTCTGGGCGTATAGTATTTGTGGTGTTATCTTGGGGTTTAAAGTCTATCCACCAGGATGAGTTTGGCAGAATGTGAGACCGACTCAGACACTTCTGATGTACTTTGAGAGTGTCTCTAATTCTCCTTGGCCAAGCGTCAATAAATATTACAGCATAAGACATCAGAGGCTCCTGAACACTTTCTTCCCTCCTGACCTCACCATTGACCTTTGACTTCAGCAATTTCTCCACAACACATATAAGCAGTTTTTCTAATTCTATGCAGGAAGTACAACGTGTCCGTAAGTCCATTCTACAATCCCGAGGACAGTGAAAGATTCCCGTTCATCTGTTCACCTGATGGCAAGCACGGGACGCGGCACTGCAGTGGTGTACCACCTTACATCCAGGATGGGAAACTCTGCTCACTGGCTGCTCCCGACCACGCTTCAGCTGCAAATCACTCCTTCCTGACGGCCGGCGGTGTCAGTGCTGACGCATGCGTTAACTGGCACATGTACTACAATGTCTGTCGCACCGGGATTCACAACCCTCACAGGGGAGCCGTCAGCTTCGATAACATCGGCTACGCCTGGTTGACCACATTCCAGGTGAGAGGACAGACTTTGTGTTTATGTGGAAACACGTTTGGATGGAGAGGCCTGGCTCCAACCCTCCTCTACTCCACCCCTCCCTACCTTATCGTTGTTGTGGGAGATAGCAGGTCAACAGTATATGCCACACAGCATTGGTACACATCATCTGAAAGCTGGAGCCTGAAAATGAATTTGAGATGTGGCTCAGTGCTGTCAGTCTGTCAAGTTTTTTGTTTAAGTGCTGATTCAAATTTAGAAAGTCTAGAGTGTAACATCATGATAGATCTCTGTGATTTGACCTCTGACATTTGGAGATTTCCATAAGGACTGCATTTTTCAGTGATTGGATGGCGAGCATATCTGTCCTGGAAATTGCTTAGAAACCTTCTTAATGTTCATAAACCTAGGTAAGCCAGAAATATCTGAAGAGTTTGCCCTTGTGAAGTTTCATGAGGCTGTGATTGCCCTAGAGGTCACAACAGGTAATTTGATACAGCTCAAAAAGCTCAAAAAACAGTCTTAGCTTTCCAGGAAGACCCAGTCGATGCAATTTTGATACTGGTCAGAGAGCCCAGTATGCAGAAATGTAAATATAAACTGCTGCCATGTAGTAACATATTCTCTCTATCACTCTGCTCCGAGGTTGTCACGCTGGAGGGATGGACGGAGATCATGTTTTATGTCATGGACTCTTATTCCTTTTGGAGTTTTATCGTTTTCATACCTGTCACCATTGTAAGTAGACTCTCGTCTTTGTTTGTGATTTAGTTAACAACCTACAGACAAATATTCTACAATACTCCTGCATACTCGTGGTCTGTAACGTTGTTTAAAGCAGCATGATACGTTTAAATCTGAGGTTTGGTTTGGCCTAAAATATCAGGTCAGGTGCATAGAACAAACGTCCAGAATCACTGAAACGCTAAATTAAATCGAATCAACGGATCAACTTTAACCTGGACTCCGGAACAGTTAGCAGGCCTAACCAAGCAGATCTGAGAGGCCTTTTTGCATAATGAGGAGTTCAGTGATGTAGTCTGGCGCCTAGCCATGTAAATCCTCGTAAGACAAGCATAGGGTGTTAAATTGGATTCTAAAAGAAACTGGTGACCACTATAAGGAGGCTAAAACTGCGGTGGTGTGTCAAGTTGTTCTTCTTCTTCAATGGCCTCCCTTTACCTCCCAAACCAGATGGGCTCCTTTGTCATGATGAACGTGTGCGCAGTCGTCATCGTCAACCAGTTCGTAGAGAGCACACAGAGGGATAAAGGACAGCGGGGGGCTGGCGCTGCGTCCATCGCATGGCTCCGTGATGTGTTGACCTCCTGTGTGCGGGTCATCTCCTCTATATACAACAGGTTAGTGACTGTATGTGTACGTTTTTTTAAAGTCAACACTTGGTTGTGTTTGCAGCGGTGTGCGTACGATTAGGACAGATTAATTATTTTCTTTGAATTCATTTATTTAAAAAAAACATTTTAAATTCATCTGGGATGCTCGTTCAAAGTGATTGTTGGCCTTCCCGTGTCTGTAAGTCTGGTACAATTAAGAACAATTAAGAGTTTGTATTAGTTTTTGGTTTTTTTTCCAATATGTTTATTCTCATTTTCTTATAACATTCTGTCAGGAAAACACACATTAACAATACAGTTTTATACCACACGTACATACATTACACAGACACACACACTTGCACCAATATAAGGTAGAATACAAATTAAATCAATATTTCCCAGATAAAGCCCAAATTTCCATCTCTGATGACATTCATGTAAGGTTTCCAAAGCTTGACAAAGTCTTTCTGCAGTGTAGGTTAGTTTTTCCAGACTGATACAATGCAAGAGTTCCTTTATCCTCATCCGTAATGATGGTGGTGAAATAGACAAACATTTAGAACAATCAAAGAGCTTAATCCACGGAGAAATGCACACAGCCTGTATTCAGAAACTTAGAGAACATTCGAGACGAGACAAAATGCAACACAGAACACCGTGTAGGAGCCAAAACCTTATTTTTACCTGCTCACTTGGTGACAGGACTGAGACAAAGAGGGTGAGTGAGGCTCCAGTATTGACCATATTGTAGAAGAGAACAGTGTGACAGTAACGCCCTCTGTTTTCAGTTATTCACTGTTAATCATGTCTCGTCCTTTTTCCAGTAGACGACGTAACGCGGTGCATCCTATCGGCAGCGGCAGCGGGGAGGATTCCTTAATGGTGAGACATGTCAACGAGCTTTCTGCAGCACCGCCAGCCGCAGCGGCGATGTCGCCTCACTAACCTGAGGTCACTTCACTGACTCCCCCCGTCCTCCAGGTTCACATCTGGACGCCGTTCAAGAGAAAACTGAAGTGCATCGTGGACAGTAAACTGTTCAACCAAGGGATCATGTTTGCCATTTTCCTCAGTGTGGTCACCATGGCCATAGAGCACCACGGGCAGGTGAAGTAGTGTTTGAGTCTGCTTACTATTTGATGTCTATATCTCTCTTCCCCTCTGTCCTTTCTTGCTCTCTTGCTTTATTCCTTTCCATCATCTCTTCCTACAGCCTAAGGCATTGACACGGACGCTACAGGTCACTAACATGGGCTTCATCATCATATTTATTGTGGAGGTGGCCATGAAGCTGCTGGTTCTCTCAGGAGCCTACTTTTGGGACCCAAACAATGTCTTTGACTTTGTCATCGTCATCAGCAGGTAATACGATCCCATAGAGTCTGACTGTGATATTTACAGGAAATAATCTGCTCACAGTTCATCCAGATCACTCGTTTTACAAAGTCCTGAAGTTTTTGCGTTCACTGTTTGGGTTCATTGTTCATTTTATCAGTTGTTCTGTTCTGTTGAACAGAATCATCAAGATTTCTCTGTCAAGATCAAATTAAATTGAGGGCGGGAATACCTCAATTTAAAATATGCTCATGTGGCTGGACTAGTGCAGTTTCTCTGAAGCAGTGTTTTTGAAGCTCTAGAGTTATTTATATCGACTTTTCAAGCTTGGAGCAAAAAGTTTAGGACAGGTAAACATACACATGGTGTATATGAGCTACTGTGACAAGTAAATTTGCTCTGTGTGGGATCATTAAGGTCTATCTTTATCTTATCTTCAAAATAACAAAAGGCAGCTGGGGACTACAGGTGAAAAACTAAATCCAACAATTCAGTTGGCAGACGTCCAACAACGAACAATACAGAGCTGAGATTCACTAACAGCAGAAAGAAACACAACAACGCAGGACTGAGGAGCCGACACAGACGACCTGACAAGTCAAAGAGGGAAAACACAGAGAGCTAATGAACTAAATAACCACAGGTGACACAGAAAACAGGTGGGGAAAAGACAAAGACAGGAATTAAAGTAACATAAGACACTTTCAGCATAAAACAGGAAATATTAAACCAGAAACACAAAACCATGACAGTCTTGTCTTTTGATCATGATTGATTGATGATTCCAGGTCTTTATAAGTGTGGAAAAAAGAAAAGAACAAATATTTGTTATTCCAGGCTGTCAACCCTGATTTTGTTTTCTGAAATGTAAATTTAAACTGATCATACAAGCAGAGCAATCTGCTGGAAGAATAATATAATATTATTTATTTAAAATTATAAAATAACCCATAACATCAACATATGAAATTGTAGCTACATAAGGGCGGCTAGCGGGTGGTCCACTAAACAGATGATTGGTCCTCCAATCTGCATCTGCTTGGGCAAGAGACTGAACCCCAAACTGCTCCCGCCACTGGTGTGTGAATGCGTATGAATGGTTAGCTCTCACAACTGATGAGCAGTTGGCACCTTGCATGGCGCTTTGTAAGTACTGTCCATTTACCATTTACACGGTTACAGAAGTTTAAAATGTGTGCGTTTTCAGTGTGTGGGAGGTGATCTCTAAAGCCGACAGCAGGTTGTCAGTTCTGCGTGCGTTTCGTCTGCTGCGGTTCGTGAGGCTGGTTAAATTCCTCCCTCACCTGAAGAGGCAGCTGCTTGTGCTGAAGAGAACCATACAGGAGGCTGCCGTGCTCTGTGGGCTACTGCTGATTGGCACGTTGGTTTTTAGGCATGTATACACATCCACGGACACAAATCCTTTCTCCTTAGAAATGCTAATTCTGTCACTATAACGATGATTCTCGTTTGGCTGCAGTGTGTTGGGTATGCAGCTGTTCGGGAATAAATTCAGCTTCCAGACAAAGAATGGAGTCACCGTCCCTGACCGAAAAAACTTTGACACCATACTCTGGTCCATGGTCACTGTGTTCCAGGTTGGTTTTTGACTTCCTAATTTGTGGCTCCATCACAGTTTATACCTCAAACTCTGTCTGTGTCACTCTCTCTGTCAATCCAGATTTTGACTCAGGAGGACTGGAATCTGGTGCTGTACAATGCCATGTCCGCCACCTCCCCCTGGGCTGCTCTCTACTTTGTTGGGCTCATTATGTTGGAAAAAAATATTATTCTTAATATACTCATGGGCATAGTGGTTGAGAGCTTCCAGGAAAGGGTAGGGCCTCTGTCTTGTCTCTGTCTTGTCTGTTTTCTCCTTGAGCTAGATGTTTTTTTTTTTAAGTATGGCACACAAACAGTTCAGCTCTTTTTTTTTTTCCTGTTGTTACAGCGCTCCAGCTCCCCTCTCTCTTCCTGCACCAATCTGACTCACTTGACCCCTTCAGAGGGAGACAACAATGAGGAATATGTAAGTTCTTAAGATTTCAAACCGTTACAGTTTGAATACTTTCCTACCTTCACACCTTTGCTCAGCAGTATTTCATGATGTTCCAGGATGCCATCAGTGGAGACTGCTCTCCCTCTGGTCGTGGGCCCAGCAGATCTACTGAGATGAACACAGAGGAAGAAACGAACACCAGTGAGGTGAAAGAAGTTCTTTTGGCTGGGATGCACCAACAAGGAATCATTTTTAAACCTGATTAAATTCTGGTTTAACTTTACATTATGTTGCACCTAGCATCGTAAAACTTAAACCTATAGATGACCTAGATGAACTCCAACTTAAAATATGTTCCAGTGATAACTTCAGACTTACAGTTGAGGAGGTTTAACTATAACTGGAAGCATGTAGTGTTTTATATTGTACAACAGATCAGAGTTAATCTTGAGTGAAGATTTTATGAGGTTTCACACAGTAACATTTAAAAAAAGACATTTTTAGCAACATGTTGCTGTTGTAGCACAACTCTTCAGTGTCACTGGTGGCTCTTTTAAGTATTTTGTTCATGCTTTGGTTAAAGAGAGGTGACTGATGCGTAGCTATTCACCTGCAGAGATCTTTGAACCCGATCCAGAGAGTGCTCTGCTGGTGCAAAGACCATGAAGACTGGTCATTCTATGTGCTGTCTCCACAGAACAGGCAAGTCTCAGATGTGCCACAGATGTTTACTACAGCTGGGCTGATATAGGACATTTCTAAATGGTTTGATATTAAGCCAAACACTAGAATAATGTTGATTGAAATTATTTCTTCTAATAAATAGCTGTCTAATAAGTGTAATAATGTTCAGTGACATGATGATGCAGGACCCCGGCGTGGGGTAAGGATTAGTTCTTATTCCTCTTTTGCTAATTGAAGTGTGTGTTTTTGTGTCTTAGGCTACGTGTCTGTTGCCAACGTGTGATCTCTCACACAGTGTTTGACCACGTCATTCTGTTCTTCATTCTCCTAAATTGTATCACCATTGCTATGGAGAGACCTGGAATAGCCCCTGAAAGTGTGGTGAGACACACATAAATGTACAATTACTGTTACTTTGGTTATCTGCAAACCCACACAGAGTGTTGAGAACATAGACTGTATATAAAGATGGATCCCATTAGGAGTTTGATTATGTGTGTCTCGCTCTGCCTTTTAGGAGCGATGGATCATTGATATGTCCAGTTACGTCTTCTCCACCATCTTCCTGATAGAGATGCTTTTGAAGGTAAACACCAGTGGTTCTGGTTATTTTGAAATGGCATTTATATCAACCAATCTGTTATTTCCTGTCATTTTTGTAGCACAGATTATCAGAGTGTTAAAGAATCCAGAATTGATGTATTGTTGCTGTAACACCAGGTCCTGGCTCAAGGTTTGCTGTTTGGGAAGGAGAGCTACTGCCGCTCTCCCTGGAATGCTATGGATGGATTGTTGGTGGTTCTGTCTTTAGTCGACATCCTCGTCTCTCTGGCCACCAGCGGCAAGAATAAAAGGCTGGGAATACTCAAAGTTTTACGCCTGCTTCGCACACTTCGCCCACTGAGGTACGTCGGTGGAGTGTGTGTGTGTAGATGTGTTTTTTCCTTTTTGTGTGGGTTGACAGTCAGCTGTCTGTAGGTATGTGTGCTGGTTCTAACAAACATCTGTTCGTTCATGTTTGGGGTGTTCCAGGGTTATCAAGCGAGCACCGAAACTGAAGCTGGCCGTGGAAGCTCTGATCGCCTCAGTTAAACCCATCGGGAACATCGCTCTCATTTGCTGCACTTTCTTCTTGTTCTTTGGCATCCTCGGCGTGCAGGTGACACACGCAGCTTTATGTCACCCTCAATCATTGATGAAGCTATGAAAATGAGCAACATGACCCATGTTTGGTTGATCAGTGTTTCCCAAAGCCCAAGATGATGTCTTGTTCTGTCCACAATCCAAAGATATTCAGTTTACTGTCACAGAGGATGAAAGAAAGCAGAAAATATTTGTGACTTACAACAATTATCAAAATAATTGGTGATTAATTTAATAGTTGACAACTAATTGATTAATTGACTAATTCTCACAGCTCTAAAGCTAAGCACCCCTCAGCTGGTAAACACCTCTGTTTAGAATGCACTCACTTTGATGCCACTGAGATGAAGCTCAGCGCATGTTGAAATAACACCCACCTCTGTCTTTGTCCCACCAAAACACTGTAGCTGTTCAAAGGGAAGTTCTTCTACTGTGTGGGTCAGGACACAAGAAACATCACCAGCAAGTCTGACTGCCTGTCAGCCAACTATCAGTGGGTACGAAAGACGTACAACTTCGACAACCTGCCTCAGGTACGAGAAGACCAGGGTGGATACGATTAGCATTCACGCTAGCACAACACGCAAAAAATTAGGTAGAAAATGAGAATCAGAAACACTTTAGTCATTCGATTACCATATTTTATTTAAAAAGCTCAACTGAAGTGATTTTTATTGACTGATTGTTAGTGGATACACTGCATTTTCTACGCTCTGTATGTTTGTATGTCAGAGCAATATGCCTGCTGAGGTCACTCTGTCAGGAGGAGTGGAGTCATACTCACATAGCCCTTATGCAGAGATGCATAAGCCCAACCTCACAGTTTTAATTAATTAATCCATTGTCATACATTCTATGTAGAAATTATTATTATCCCTAAAATGTTAATTTTGTTGTTTTGATTTTACTATTTGCAGATAGCCGGTTACCACATATTTTGATATAAACTAACCACAAACCAAATTTAGAGGATACATGCACATATCACCTCTGAGTGATCTTGGGGCACGGTAACTTTATGAAAGGCTTGTCCATAATTTAGTGATAATGAGTCTGATTTCGTTGATTTTGAGTCTGAATTCCCCATGACAGATTTTATTCAGCATGATTACATGGTCTGTCACTATTTGTATTAAAACACAGATTTGGATCCAGATGCAGATTAAAAACTCCCAAACATGTTCTGGTATGACCGTAACAAGTTAAGAGACCTGAGTGGAGCTGAGTTGAACCATGTTCAGCTAACTGTCATGAATTTGTAAACTGTATCAAACATATGTCATATGTAATATCACAACCTGGCTGCATGTGGACTAAACAGTTATTTCTATTTTTCCCATTCAGGCTCTGTTATCCTTGTTTGTAATGTTCTCTAAGGACAGCTGGGTGAACATCATGTATGATGGACTGGATGCTGTTGAAGTAGACAAACAGGTATTTTTGCTGATGTGGAGCATTTTACACTGTTCGGGAACACGGTGAGGGAACAATGGACAACGCAGACTACAGCTGCAGCTAACGATTATTTTCATCATCGATTTATCTGTCCATCATTTTCTTGATTGAATTTATTTTCACGAGTCACAACACAATTCAAGCCAGTTTCATGGGTCTGCCGATTCATTTTATTATTATTATATAGAAATCAAATAGAAACTATTAGCTGCTTGGAACAGATGGAAAAATACAGCACAGACATAAACATGATCTGAAAGGCGTCAAAGGGTCACGTTGGTATTCTTGAACCTGGTCATCCTTAATCTCAATTATTCATCAGTGCAAAGTATTTGTTTTCATCACTGAGCTCAGATTGTTAAAATACGTGTCTGATAACATTTTGTAAATGATCTTTACAGAAACAGACCTTTTTGTGAGCGAGTAAGATCTTGTTTGTTTAACCAGAAAGACGTTAAATCACTGTTTTCACACCTACCAGTCTTCATTGACAAAAACTGTCATTTTACCTTGTGACATAGTAAGACTAAGACTTAAAACTCAACATTGACCAACTCTGGTTTGGTCGAAATAAATCTTTCATTCACCAAGTTAGATGTGAATGTATTGGGAGAGCAGTGTGAGTCCTCACAGTGTGGCTTTTCATAACATTTCCGATACGAGTCTCTCAATGCAGGTGTTCATGCACATGTCAGTATGCAGAGAGAAATGTTTGTGTCTGTTTTGCCGTGTACTAAATCTGATGTCTCTTCTCTTCTCTCAGCCTGTGAGGAACCACAATGAGTGGATGCTTCTGTTTTTTATCTCCTTCATGATCATAAGCTTCGTTCTGCTCGACATGTTCATCGGCGTGATGGTGGAAACCTTCCACCAGTGTCAGCAGGAGCAAAAAATGAAAAATGAATGGTTACAAGAGGAGGAAGAAGATAAAATTCAGGTTGAGTGTGACGGTAAGAGGAATGGCGGTCTATTTTTGGGAGCATTGTCTTTCAGAGTCTGAAAAAACAAAATAGAAAGACTGTGTGAATATCTGCATCTTTGTGTGTGTGTGTGTGTGTGTTTGTGTTTCAGAGCCTGAGCAGCCGTATTACACACACTACTCTCCCATGCGTCGGTTAATCTATGATCTGTGTGTCAGCAACTTCCTGGACTACTTCATGACAGCCGTAGTTTTCATCAGTGTCTTGATGATGGCTTTTGAACACTATAATCAACCTGAGGTAATGGACACACAAGCACACACTCGTATTAAATGACAGAGACAAGAGATGAATTTGACTCCGTGTGTGTGTGTTCAGTATATAGGGAAATTTGTAGAGTACTCCTACTATGTGTTCACCGCCATCCTGATAATGGAGGTCCTACTGAAGCTTGTGGCGTTTGGCGCCCTGAGGTTCTTCAAAATCAGGTAGCATTAGCATCATTTCCTGAATTAGCTTTTACAAGTTAGGCATTGAAAGAGCCTAAAGTGTTACATGGCAATCCTGTTTGTGTGTGTGTGTGCGTGTGTGTGTGTGTGTTTAGGTGGAATCTGCTGGACGTTGCTGTCGCCTTGATTTCCGTCATCAGCATTGTTGTCGACAAGACAATTGCAAACGTATTTCCCATTAATCCCAGCATCCTGAGAGTCTGCAGAGTACTCCGACTAGCACAGGGTATACACACGCACACACACACACACACACACACAGAATATTAAACTGATGGAATATTTTGGTGACAAATGTGGCACTTTTCATGCACCTGTGAATTTTGAGATTTTTTACTTTTTTCTTTCCACGTCTTCTTTTAAAAATCCACATTTATGTGTTGATTTGTCTTTTGTCACTTTGTCTGTTTGTGTTTGTAGATTTCAGAGAATTCTTCATGTCAATAATCAGCTGGGGAAGTTTGGTGGTGATATCTATTCATTAAAAATGTGTGTTGTTTATGAGCTGTAACCATGTGCTGTGTGTCTTTTCAGTGCTGAAGGCCAAAAAGATCAGACTTCTGCTGAGAACCATCATCAAGACATTATCACAGGTAAACAGACACTGTTGTTTTTTTGTCTGATTCATCATAAATGTAAAGTGAATTAGAAACAGGTTTTCACATGTGAGGGATTTGTTTGGTGTTTTGGTGGATATATAAATGTTTGCCCACATCACAGTATGCAGATTCTGTGTGCACACTAGAAACCCTTCAGCTGTGCTGTGCAGAGCAGTCAGTTTTATTATTAAATAAGCATATTAATGAATAAATCAAAATATAAATCAGATAGGGCCATCATAAATTTTCTTAGTGTCTGATAATTTAAAGGAATATTTGACAGTTGTGTTGACTTTGCATCAACAGTGGAACAGGAAGTGAACACAGTGCTTAAAAAACTGTGCTCATTCTAAATGAAAGCCTATCTCTGATTAAAGGTCTCTGTTCAGGTGTTTGTAGGATGTTTATTGTTTGTTGTGCCACTGATTTAACATGAATTTTGATTATTTTGATTTCAGGTTGAAAATATTTGTCTACTCTTCACATTCTTCTTCTTTATCTACGCTGTGCTGGGAGTGGAGCTCTTTGGCAGGCTTTGTGAGTCACACTACGAGCTGAACGCACACATACACATAGAGCTACTGCTGCTTTCATCAGAATACAAAGAAACATTTAGTTTGAGCTAATCCTTTCATAAAATCATAGCGGACTATATTATAATTTTTGATGAGGAATAAACTCTGCATTTAATTCTGACTCAAAAACAAAACTCTGCTGGATTTTATTGGTTGAAACTAACATAAACTAAACGTCTGTATTCAACAGCATGCACCAACGATAACCCATGTCATGGTTTACATCGGCACGCCAACTTCAGGCATTTTGGGATGGCCCTGCTGACGCTCTACCAAGTGTGCACCGGAGACAACTGGAGCGGGATTATGAGAGTATGGACACACTCATACATACACACATAGCTCTATAGATAGTAGAAAAAAAAATGTCAGAAGATGGGAAGGCTAGAACACTAAATTAGTCAGAGATGCTGAAAGTAAATTTGATCCACATATAAAAACAAAAAAAGAAATATATATATATATATATATTTATATATAGGAGGAAATTACAGTGAAATTTATTCTTTGGTCTGTTCTGGCCAAAAAAAAAAAACAAATAATTACAAAAGCAGTTAACGGTAGTTAAGAAAGAGTAGCTAAGTTTTTTTTTTCACTCACCACGTCTGCTCAGGTCTTAGTGCAAATGTTTAACTAACCTTAAGGGAATATTTAGGTATAAGACCGAGATACGCACGTGAACTTGTTAAGGAGAAGACTTAAGGGTCTCATCATCATCAGTTATCATCAAAATGCTATATGTAATCAAACAAAAATATAATTTGTGAAGTTAAGCCACATCTTCCAGCCAATGAGAGAGGATCACTCCAGAGTGTGATCTGATAGGACAAGGTGCTTTTATGAATCTGGACAGCAAGAGAAGTTTTATGGGAAGTCAAAGTCTCTATGAAATACATTTATTTTAATCATTTCCTGTTCTGGAAATAGAAAACGAGTTGTCATAATGAAGACGGAGAAAGCGTTGTAACATGACATAGTCTTGTATCTTCACTTGTACAATTATTCTAATCACCGTGGTTCTAAATGTTTACGTCTTGCTTCGCGTCTCTCAAGGACACGTTGAGGTCGTGTCGTCCCGGTGATGATGGCTGTCTGAGCTACCTGCACTGGGTCTCTCCCATCTGCTTCACCAGCTTTGTGGTCATTGGGCAGTTTGTGCTGGTCAACCTGGTGGTAGCAGCGATCATGCAAGCTCTGGAGGACAGCAACGAGGTACTACAAAATGCACAGACCAAGAAAGCACACAGACATACAGCCGTCCTCTGGTTAGAACAACTATAAAGGTTTATTTCACAGCTCCTAATACTTTGCTATAGAGAATTTGCTCATATGGTACTTATTACAGGGAAAACACATTGTCATTGTCTTTATTTTGCTTTTGTTATACATATCATTGTAACATAGAAAGTACTTGTGCACATCAGGTCAACTGAACATGAAAAAGTCAAACAGTTCAACATATACTAAGTTTCCATTAACAAATAAATATTAAATTAGTGTTAATTTAGGTTTCAACTAAGAAGTGAGAGATTTACATATAAACTCAAAAAAGTAAATTCAAAGTGTCAGAATTTTAAATTAAATGGATCACTGCAGCAAAGACTCTAACTTACCACTCAGAGTGCTAAGTACATTTACTCAGTACTGTACTTAAGTACAAATCTGAGTATTTTAATATCATGCCAGGAAAATGTTTTTACTTTTTACCCCACTACATTGACAGTATTTCCAAATTTGTGTCACTAGTTGCTCAACAAATTAAGATTCTGACAATCATTCACTTTTCATCATAAATTCCAAGCATGGTTCCAGCTTCTCAAATATGAAGATTTGCTGATTGTTCTTTGAATCATTTAAATGTATTTATAATGACATTGAGATTTGGACAAAACAAACATTGTGAGTGTCACTTCCAGGCGTTTTTTGACTATTTTTCAGAAATTTTACAAGCCAAATAATCAGCAGATAGATCCAGAATGAAAAGAATCATGAGTTGCAGTCAGAGTCGTTTAAAACCTGCAGCTACAACAGTCCCATCCTGTTGTTACATCAATGCATGAGTCCTAATAAGATCATATCACTTTAAATACTGAATACACTTTACTTAAGTAACATTAATGCAGGACTTACTTGTAATGGTGTATTTAACAACAAATATAAGTACTTTTACTTAAAAGATAAAGGATCTGAATACTTGAATACTTCCACCACTGAAATTTGCACATCAGGATTGTGTGTTCAGTTTCAGGGTAGAAATGAAACATCCTTCTAGTCTCTGTTAGACTGAAAACTAAAAACACTAACATGCAAAAAGATGTGCTGCAGGAGAAAATATAATAATATTCATTTTGACTGTAACAGAAGAATATTTTAAAGTTACAGAACAAGACCATCAACCTTCCACCCCAGGAAGGGGTAGCAGAGCACGGTGCAGCCCCGCTGCCTCCAGGACAGTGAGTCGGATACAGAAGAAGAAAGCCGATCTGAAGCCACGTGTTCCCGCGTTGAAATACTGATACTGACACTGTCTTTATTTAACTGTTATATGTGTAAATATAAATGTATATGTTGTATATGAATGTGATTTGAATCCACATGATGGCTATTAATTTAATGAATTGAACATTGTATATATTGATGTTTGTTTTATTGTTTTATGTGTAAATAACACGCATATGTTGTGTGTGACTTGGATTTGAAGCCATCCAAACAGAATGAATTAAAACATGTGTATATTGATCATTTTATACTGATTGTTTTAAGCGGTTATACAAACTGTTGGTGTTGATTTTATTTGAATAAAATGATTTGGAGATATTTAATTTTCTAGTAATTGTTTCCTTGTTTAAAGTTGTATTACAGCTGTTGTCTCTTATGCTCTATGATTAGACCTCTGATCAGGTTGAAGCTGGGCAGAACTATACCGGGCATCACACAGTCACTGGACTCCATGGACCAATGAGAATGATAACGATCCGCACACCTGGTGCAACAAGGATCACAGGAGAGTGAGGAAGATGTCAGTCAAACACAGAACTATTCATCCAAAATAAGTGAAATTATCTGGCAACTGATCCCCACAACAGACACAAACACACACATGTAGGGTTAAAATGCAGTTTGACAAGCTTGAAATCAACAAATATACATGTCGGATCAGCAACAGGTAAACAGCTGGGCACATACCATAAACGTAAACTATGTAGGGTGTGAGGAACATTTTGTTTGTCAGCGACAAATCTATGCAGTCCTACAGTATTTCACAACATATTCTGACCTTTATTTATTTCTAAAACATGCATAATGCAAAATTGCACAATATTGACGTGACTGCTTTTGAGTTCTGGATTGTGAGAAAGACGCTCATGCACACAGAGATCATATATCGGTTTTGATTTTGTACGTTTGTCTATATCTATCATTACTGCCAACAATAAAATAAGAAACAGCTGCACAGGCACAGACATGGCTCACAAGTGAGGTCAGGTGGTGTGTAGACAGTCAACTCACAGAGGACACCTAGTGGGCAGGTGTTGTAGCAACAGACCTGAAAAAAAGGAGCGTCGGGGGGGAGGAGGGAGAAGGTAGATGTGTTGGCATGACAACCTGAGAAAAAGTCGAAATAGTTCTAAAAGTCACAAAATTAGCATCAAAAAGTTCAATTTTGATTGTAAAAAGTTGTGGATCCTATCCCATCGCACCACTCAGAACCTGTTCAGACGTGTTATCTTGTGTCCAGATGGGTCCGATGGGACTGTGCCTGGATCCAGCTGAGTTTAACTGCAGTTCACATCTGGCATTCAAATGTGTCTAAAATAGGTCTCGAGTGAAATATCAATTTGATTGAATGATTTAGATTGCGTAATGTCAGTTCTGGAATTCCATACAGTTAACTTGTGTGACCAGCTGGATCGAGGGTGATAGCAACGCAAAAAAGGAGGCCACACGGACTCAAAATGCACAAGAGAGTGAGGAACTCACCAAACCCAAAAAGATAATCATGATGTTTGTCAATAGCTGTGAGTGTGTGATATGAGGGTAAGTGATCGTGTGGTGTGGCAATAAAGAAGTATGGAGCCAAAGTAAGGGAAGATAGTCCAACAGAGACGCCCCAGCACAGATGTTACAGGTTTGAGTAAGCTGTATGGCAAACACAGCAGAACAAGAGTGGGTGTGTTGTCAGGCTGGGAGATGTGAACAAAACAGTTGCAATTAACAACTAACAACTAACAACTGGCCTGGGCTGCTTTCAATCACATAGAACAGAGGGAGGGTGGAAGGGATAGTATTTTATCGACCAAGTAAAAACCAAAAACTAAACAAAGCTTACTGAGGACATCCAGTGGATGAAAAAAGAGGAATGATGATGTTCAATTCAAATTTTTTTGTTTTTTCATTGTGCTGGGGCCTTTTTTGATGAGGAGTTTGTAGCTGGGGCTTTGTGGAATCTGCATGTTCTCCCCGGTTCTCTCCGGCTTCTCCAACTTCCTCCCACAGTCCAAAGACATGCAGGTTATTTGGTGACCCATAGGAGAGAATGTGAGCGTGAAAGGTTGTTTGTCTCTGTGTGTCAGTCCTGTGATGATCTGGCCGCCTGTCCAGGGTGTACCCCACCTCTCGCCCAGTGTTAGCTGGGACTGGCTCCAGCCCCCCGTGGCCCTGGTAAGGATAAGTATTCAGGGAAAACTAATGAATGACATGTCGGCGACCAAAGCCACCACACTCTGAGCTTCACAAAGACTCTTCAGTAGTCTGTGGTTGATGTCACAGATACAACGTCCATATTTTACACAGTCCATGGTCTGACTCGGTTTAGAGAGATCAAAGTTTGTCGTTTATTCTTTGCTCAAAACTCAAAATTAAAATATATAAATATATAATCTAAATGCTGACTGGAGATGAAAAACTCACCAATCTTGTCTCTTGACATGTGTTTTCTTTCATTTGCCCATCTTTATCACTGAAAACATCTCTTATTTTTATCACGTGAAATAAGAGAGAAGCAATGCTGTGTCACCACAGTGGTTAGTTCATTTTGTTTGTGTGCTTTGTCAGCAGGACACTCTTTCACAATGTGAGGACACTGTGCTGCCATGCTTCCCCTTTTCTCTGTTATCTGATTTTGTCGGAAAAAAGATTTCAACTTAAGGGTTGACTACACGATTGTTTAAATAATATACAAGTAATCTGTGTCATAGTATTGAGGTATGAGTGTTGCGTATAAAAAGTAATTTGGTATTTCATAATAGACTCTGAAATTAAACAAGTATTTACTAGTTAAATATACATTAATTATAACCCAAAGGGGTCAATGTCACAAAATTAAACATATGAATGTTTTTGTGCTATTTAATGGTGCAAAATCGCCATAATAATAATAATAATTTAACAATTTATAGATTATTATAGATTATATCAACACTGTAAACAATAGGTGCTATCTGCAGTTTCTTCAGTTTCTTTTGACAGACGATTGACCTTTTTTTTTTTTTTAGACAATGTTTATTCAGTGTGACGGAACAATACAATCAGATATAAAAAATGCTTTATAATGTGTAACAAAATTTGCTATGTATGTTGTGGTAGACAGTCTGACAAGATTGGAAATGAGCGTAACTTTAGCAGACTTCACATGACATCATATACATAGAAATATGTAAGTACAAGAATAACAAAAAACAACAAAAACAAACAAACATTGCTGATGGAACTGTAAAAGCACAAATAGTATCATTTCTATGTCATAATACAATGCTGTAACCAATGTCCAACTAACTACTTTAAATGTTGAATATATTTAAGATATTAACATAAGTTTTCAGCAATCAGCAGATACGGTTTCAATGGTAACGCCTTAATCATAATATGTAAAATGTAACTTAAGTTCAATAACACTGTATAAATGAGAACTCACAGCAGGTTCATCTGTTTGAACGTCTTTCTACGTAATTCAGTGGAATAGAGGTTAAACAAGGATTTGCAAATCATTGCATTCTGTTTTCATTTATTTCCCAACTTTTTTGGAATCAGGATTGTAATTTATATTGCAATGGTATTGTTATTTTTTATACATGTGCTGTACAGGTGCCTGTGATATCTTGTAAACAGTTATAGTTACACTAAGTGAGTAGAGTTTTTTTTTTTTTTTAAGTGTGCTTCTTCTTTTTTGCCTTTTTAAGCGGAACTTCACAGATTTAGGCAGAAATATTTCATTAGTTCTATATTTTGGGCTTATCTCTGTGTGTTGAAGTTGTATTCTAAACAGAAATGTGTTTGGTAGGCAGGACTTGTCTTACCAAATAGGTGCTATTGGTTGTATTATGTATTGTATAATGTAGGATCCTGGAGTCAGGATATTTCAGCCTTTGCTGCTTTGACTATTTTTTAAAGCTTTGGGATTTATTTTGCTACATATTCAGCTAGAGAATGACTGTCTAAACTCTTTAGCACCATGTAAAAAAATATAAAGAAAAAATAAAATATGTGAACTTGTGGCTTGTCCAGGGTCTACCCCGCCTTTCGCCCAATGTCAGCTGGGATTGGCTCTAGCCGTTCCAGGATAAGCGGTTACAGGAAATGGAAAATATGTTATATATTGATGATAACTTGCTAATGTTGTCAGAATACAGAAGGTTTCAAATACGTGTGTTATTTAAGCACATTTTGCACAGATACTTAGTACAGCTAGGGCAAAGTAAGAAAGATGCTGCTCTATCATTAGCATTGTAACACTGCAGCATTATGCAGTGAAAGATGACATGTGGTTGGAGACCTCTGAAGACATAGGAACTGAAACGCAAACATCAGACGTCGCGCGTGACGTGCGAACACTATAGATGTACTTTTTGCTGAAGCACCATAGGTCCAACATTATTTGCTGGAAGTGGCTCCTGAACTTCACCCCGATGAAGGCATAGAGGATGGGATTGAGACAGCAGTGGAGGTAGGCAACGCTCCTGGAGATGGCCAGAACTCTGAGCTTGATCTGTTCTGCCTTACAGCTCCTCTCTTTAAAAAGAAACATAGTGTGGTTGAGTAGAGCTGCATTGTAGGGAAGGTGGCACATGATGAAAACCACAACTACTGCCAAAACTACACGGACGGCCTTGTGCCTTTGGTTGTTGCTCTGTGCTCTCAGCAACGTGCACAAGATGCTGGAGTAGCAGAACACCATCATCAACAGAGGCAGCATGAAGCCAATGGCCATTTGAAGACTGGGAACCAGCACCTTTATTAGCTTTGCTGTTTCAGTCTTGTTGAAAGATAGCTGACACATAACGACAGGCTTTGAAGACCCGAGAGTCACGTCTTCAGAGGAGATCTCAGTGTAGATAAGTGTGGGCAGAGTTAAAACTACTGCAAACACCCAAACAGCTAAGCAGATGAGATAGCTGTAGATCAGAGTGCGTGAGCGAGCGCCGAAGGATCTTCTAGCTTGAACTATAGCCACATAGCGATCGCCACTGATGCACGCAAGCAGTAGCATGCCACTGTAGAGGTTGATACTGTAGGCTGACCTTAGCATCTTGCAAACTACGGGGCCCTGTAACCAATTGTGTTGCTCGTTGTATATGATAAACGGCAGAGCTACCACAAAGATCAGGTCTGCCACGGCCATGTTGAAGAGAAAGACATCTGTCATTGTCTTGGTTCTCTTGTAGAATATGTAGGTGATGATTACAAGGGCGTTGCCGATCAGGCCGAAGGCACAGATGATGGAGTGGATGTAAGTTTGGGTGATGACCTCCATAGGGTTAGGGCCGAGGTTGCAGAGCCCACCATCTGGCTGATCTTCTGTACAATAATCATAGTCCACAGTCGAATAATCCATGTTTTAATCTGGAGAAAAAAAGATCATTTACACAACACAGCAAATAACTGAAGAATTACAGCTACATGGGCACATGTCAGAGAGAAATATTGTACGTTTTACTCCACTGCATTTATTTGACTGCTTGCTACTAGTTAATTTACACATTAGATTCATTTTACATGTAAACTTATATGACTATATAATATACTTATTATAATAATATTGTTGTAATTTGTCAGTGTGTAGCCAATTGTAAGTTCTTTGTTCAGTGAGTCATTAAATAGTAAAACACATCATAACATTATAGTCTATAACACATATTTAATAGTTATATTATATGATAATATACAGTAATAACATACATTTGTAATAATTTAACACACTGAAAGGACTGTTTCTGCTTAATGAGTACTTTTACTTTTGATACTATAAATACATTTAGTTTATACATGCTTTGACTTTCTTTACAAGAAATACACTATTGCAAGTAAAAATCCTGCATTGATACTTAAGAGCATAAGTATTGGAATCAAAGTACCATTAGTAAAACTCCTCATTATACAGAATCATATATGTTATGGGATTAATATGTTATTTACTTAAATAATTATTTAAGTAAATAACATATTAATTTAATGTTAAATTATTTTATATACTGCTGGAGAGTTTAATCTAAAATTTTACATAACTGATTTGTTGATTATATTATGAATCAATAATTTATAATGGCAAAGTAAATTGGAATTGGTCAGATAAATGCAATTGGCTCCAAAATGTGAAAGTGAAGAACAAAAATAAAGTATCATAAAGAGGAATTTCTTATAAGTAAAAATACCACAAAACTGCAAAAGTAAATACAGTAAGATTACAAATGCAGGACTTGTGATACTTGTCTTGTATTAGAGTATTATGATATTTCTACATTCACTGAAGTAAAATATCTGGATACTTGTGGCATTATTTAAGGCAACGAATTTATTTATTTTTTAACAGATCAGTAATAAGTTCTCACTTGTTAACCATTTAGAAACCCCTCAGATGGAAAGTGGTACCATCAGCAGGGAGAAGTCTGATCACATTGTGCAGTCACAAAGCTGAAAAAAAATCTAGGCGCAACATTTTCCTAATTAAGTGCAAAGTTTGCACCCTGCATGGGCTGTGTTAAACTCTTGTGTTTACAGGATAAAAGTCAGTGTTCTAGTTCAGCTCTTCCTCTGGTTGTGAATGACCTATTTTTTAGTCTCATTAGATAGATGCTGCAGGTGGCTGCACTCCGTGTTTGTCTGATCTTAGAATCTGATAAGATCGTCATCAGCACAGATCCTACATGTTGTCACTGAGAATCAGAACGTATACTGTAACAAGGTCAGCAAACATAAGAGTGGTACATAAAAACAAATAAGAAATCATAGCATTTCTCTTCATGACACAAGAACGTGTGATTTTTCTGTTTTATCTGATGCATATCAAATGACAGCAACCAACACCTACTGTACAGCAAATGCAGAACTGTAATAATACCATCATTTCTCATTTATGCAAATAGTAGCATGCAAAGAACTTCTTCAAAAAGGTTCTTACTTTTTCAAAAAAAAAAAACAACACAACAGATATGACATGGTGATATCTCTTGTTTCAGACTTTTCACTTCTCACAAAACACACAAAGTACGATTATATATAGTATGGTGTGGTGGCACCCGATGAGCAAGGTTTCAGGTTTTGCACATATCTGTTTTGTGTAAGATAACACAGAATGGCAAAGGGCATAGCCTTTTGTATAGAAATACAATACACTGTTTCCATGTTTTTACAGAACTGAGAGTTCTGTAAAAGTGTTCCATGTGTGTCAGAAGAAAATTTAGTCCCACTCTTAAATGCGCCTAAATATTTGATTGCATATATTATTCCTATTTTATCTTTTTTTTTTTTTTCACTACATTTGCTTGTGTTGCTGTAACGAATTGAATTTTTACTACAGGAGTTCAATAAAGGTAATGCAAAGGTAAATGTATTATTTGATGTTGTTTTAATTCATGTATATGAACACATTAAAACATTATGCAGTTTTAAAACTAAAAGAAAGAATCAAGAACACAATTTAGTGCTTTTTTGTGCTCATATTTTCTGTTCAAAATGTACATACCTTGTAGAATGATGCAGATACTCTCTCAGATAATTTCTTTATCCTCTTGGTCTGATGTCGTCAAGTCAAGAGAAAATATTCCTCTCAGAGTGTGTCTGTGTCAAAATCACTTATGAACAAAACGCAAGTGTGTGGGCTTTTTGTCACAATGACAGTGCCTTTAAAAACATATCAAAAGAAGAAGATAAAGCCAAAACCACGTTCACACCTCTCTGCTGCTGAGTGAGTACAGTGCTTCACTGATCTTCCTGTTTTTTATTTCACACTCATCTGTGTCTGCTGCCCACCTTTGTACACAGATCCTTCAAAGACTTTGTATAATTCTGTATGCAGGGACATTCCCTGTGCATGCTCATGCACATTTAGAGGTTACTTTTTGCTTTGAAAACAATGATTTATAGCAAGATTCAAGAGAGAGTCTGCTCACAGAGAATCTTATTCATGTCATCAGTGAAATTCAAGTTTTACAAACCACCAACTGAAAGTTTACCTCCCAACCACACGTTTGCTTTCTGTCTTTGAATATACCAACACACCATACACAGAAACTAGACAAGAGTTTTTATGTCATGCCCTCAAACCTCAGCACCAGTTTTACTGAGAATTGTTTTTCTCTCGTTACTTTTTATGTGCCATCTTTGTTCGTTTTATGTTTTAACGTTGTATTATTGTACAATCCTGATTCAGCCTAATGTATTCTTAATTTTCTTCACTAAAACAACAATTACATGTCTTTTTTGATGTTTTTGGAGCTCTAGTACCAGTCCAAGATTTGGACATACCATGGTTTTTCTTTATTTTTATTTCATTTTACACTGCAGATCTAAGATCACTTAGAGGTAGTGCTCACATCAACTACTGTAGTAATTAATGTTATTTACAGAGTTTACAGAGTTTAAGTAGCATACACATGTCAGTATCAACTGTTCAGAGGAGACTGTGTGAATCAGACCTTTGTGGTCAAATTACTGCAAAGAGCCACGACTTGGGCCTGTGAAAATCTGTATTTTGATCTGACTGTTGTGTCTTTGTGAGACACAGAAAAAGTGATGGATGGTATCTGCATGTGTGGTTCCAACCGTAAAGCATGAAGGAGGAGGTGTAATGGTGTGGGGGTGCTTTGCTGGTGAAACTTTTAGTGATTTATTCAGAATTCAAGACGCTCTTAACAAGTATGACTACCACAGCATTCTGCAGTGACATGTCATCCCGTCATGCCATGGTTTGAGCTTAGTTGGACCATCATTTGTTTTTTAACAGGACTATGACCCCAAACACACCTCCAGGCTCTGCAAGACCGAGAAGGACAGTGACTGAGTGCTGCATAAGATGACCTGACCTCCACAATCACCCGACCTAAACCTAATTTAAATGGTTTGGGATGAGTTGTACCACAGAGTGAAGAAAAAACACTGAATGAGAAGGTGTCTCTGAACTGTATTTTTGTTTTTGGCAGGCTAGTTGTTTGAAAAGAAGTGAATATGGACTAGACTGTAATACAAATACCAGCCAGCA